>JAXGGA010012030.1:0-40227 GCA_038373865.1 Uloborus plumipes | reverse complement strand
CAACATAATAAACGGAGGCGGCAATACGTCGAATAAGGTAAAATGCTGGTAATTTAAAAAGCTGGTAAGGTAAAATTTAATTCTTAATTTTTAGCCAGTAAAGAGAGAGGTGTTGAGAAAGAGATTTGTTAATGTCACTTTAAGCGTTATAAATTTCACTTATCATGTTTTTTAACGAACAGAAAAAGTGGCTAAAAAATTAAGAATTTAAATCAAAAGATTGCGTGCACCACTCGGAACGAATGAGCAACTATCATTATTGGAAAAATCAGAGAATTTAGATATAAAAGCAGTATTGCTTATCCAGCATGATAAACTGGGCCGATAGGACGTCAAATGCAATAACATGTCATACTATGAAGGGGGGGGGGGAGTCATTGTTAAACGTCAAATTACCAGAGGCGCCGGCAGGTGGTGCATTTGCATTAATTTGTATCACCCTGGCTTTTTGAAAGAAAAAAAAAATCATAATGATTTTTTTTCCGAATTTTTTTTAATTTATTTTTTGATAAAAAAATTATTTTAGCTTATTCTTCTAGTAAAATATTGTTTTTTGCATTTTTTTTTTTATTTCAGATGCCCCCCGCCCACACCCCGCGTATAATTCTGCCGACGCCCATGCAAACTACTAGGGATGCACCGATAAGCAAATTGGCCGATTACCGATTATCGATTAATCGGCTATTGATAATCGGCCGATTAATCGGCAGAGCCGATTAATGATAAGGATGATTGTTTTTAATACTATCAATCTTCCCATCACTGTTTTTTCTCTCTTATAGAATTCCGAGTTTGGAGATAGTAATTTATTTCTGTGAGAAGATTTTTTTCCAATTTCCTAGTTTTACAAAATAATTTTACTATTTTATCAAAAGTCTTAGAATCAATTTTCATATTATTGTCAATTCTATTACATTAACACATTGTTAATTATTTTAATTGGACATAAAAATTCAAAAAAGAGGGGCTGGGTGGGGGAGTCTGTGGTGAGCACTCCAATTTAGCAGTACTTTTAATTAAAAAAATTTTAATAATTGGTAGTCTAAAATATTTTCGTACGACCTCCGCCGCATGAACTCAGGGCTATTTGAAGGTAACATACAATTTTTTTCATGAAAATATAAAAAATCATGCAGTGAAGGGTTAAATTTATTCATGTTCCCTTCCTTTTTTCATATAAATGAGAATAAAAATACCATACTTTTACAAAATTGAATACATTGAAAATAATAAACAAATAAATAAAATACTGTCAAAAAATTTTTCGTGCGACATCCGAAACATCTGCGCACGCGCCAAGTCTCTTCGGACTTTCTCGAAATAGGGGGGAAAAGCAACGAGGAAGTAGCTAGGAGGATGGAAGGATAGCTACTTCCATCCTCATAGGGAAGTAGTAAGCGAACAAAAGCTGAAGGCATCGCGTAGTGCGCATCCAAAACCTAACTCCCCTTTTTCAGATGGAAGCGTCCGTGGCTGCCAGGCGCACAAAACGCAAACAGACAGTAGCAACTTAATTCAAGACTTTCATTTTTTGTGAAAACTAGAAGTTATCTAAAATGACTGTGCTAAGGACTTAACTATTGTCACATGAAAAATGTTGCAACATTGTCTATGATATTTACTTATATCAACTGTGAGGATTATTATGACTGTTTATAAAATTATTTCTCACAGTTTCTTAGTTAAGGTATTCTTTGAAGAATAATATTATAAAAAAATATTTTTTCGGCCGATTAATCGGTCCTATATTGCCGATTATTAATAATCGGCAAAGTGGCCGATTGTGGCCGATTAATCGGTACTGCCGATTAATCGGTGCATCCCTACAAACTACTATACTGCCGTCCAAACTACGAACGCAGTATAGGAGTCAGGGGGAAAGGGAAATAGTTAAGATAACTTATTTATTTTAAAATGAACAAACTGGAATAGACAAAAAAAGGTTTGCTGCTTTTAGGTATAGCTTTACACATTACGGATCTAATAATCAAATTTTACTACAAAATATGAAGATATTAAATGAGTTACATAAAGGGGGTGGAAACTTGAAGAGATAAATTCCGAGATGATGTAGGGAAATTTTTGATCATAACTTGTTATTGTTATTGCCGATTGATGACTTTTAGGGATATCGGATAATACGGACTGACGAATAAGTGGAGGTCGGATAAACGGATTCACCAGCGTTTGCTAATTCCTTGGAACTCATATTAGTGAAAACTAAAAGATTCATGTCTGCATTGTGTGTAAAGTTTTTACTGTGCATCAAATGCATTAGAATGCAAATAAAAAAAATTAAGCCTTTTCATTTTTCTAACTCATGTTGCATTATTAATTCTCAAAATTTTCCATTAAGGTGTATCAGCAACTTTGAGATCAACAGGAATTGAAAAAAAAAAAAAAAAACTGTGAACCTGATTTTAATTTATCTATGTTACGTAACACTAGCAGTCATAGTATCTATTGTTTGAAATCTGCTGACTCGAGTTACCTGCGGGCTTACCTCATTTGACCATCCTATTTTTCCCTTCTTTAAGAAAAAAAATCTATTTTTAGTAACTGTGAATTCTAAAAAGATGCTGCTCAATGAAACAAAATCTTGATGCACGGCGAAAATTGTTTTTGTTATGGATAGCAGTTATTTTTAGCCGATAAAAAAGCTGTATGAACTATTTTTATCAACTACTGAATCTGAAGTTCTTCTAATGGACAATGAAAATTAAATGCACAGAAAACTCCCGATTATCCGGTGTCGGGTTTTCCACGGTTCGTATTATCCGTGGGTCTTTCACACTTTTCATCTCTCTCTCTCTCTCTGTTTTTTTTTTTTTTTTTTGCGATGATGATTTGCTGAATGCAGAAAAATGCTAGAGTGTTATTGGTCGGTTTTAGATTTTGAAGATATTTTATACCTTCCGTGTTTTCAGGTTTAGCTGCAAATTTAAACATATTGGTTATGTTATTGACTTACTTTAGCTATTGCATACAATAGTCTCAATTTTTACCTATTGCACGGATTATCCGCGGTTAACCCTATTCCGCGGATAGTCGGGAGTTTACAGTATTTACAAATTAGTTTTAAAAGTTCTGTATTTTAGTTTGACTTTTGTAGATATAGAGTATACATGTATATAGATATATATAGAGAGAGAGTTTTTTTTTAATGGATTTCGAGTAAATATAATATTTGAAAAAAAAAAAAAGAAATCATTTCATGTGTGTTTAATGTTTTTTAAAGAATTCCATTTGTGAAAAAAAAATGTACTGGTACAATGTTAGTTTCCTTTAGAAAATAATTGTTTGAACCTTCATTTTTACCGTTCGGACAACATTATACAAACCCTTTGATAGAACTCTGGGGGACAATGGTAAAGGCGAAGTAATTGCTTTGCACCGTGAAGCACGTAGTAAGGGAGAGCGGAGTACAGCGGGCGTTTTGATTTCTTTTGTTATAATATCCTTAATTTTAATTTCAAAGAAATTTTAATTCTAGAACATGGTTATGGAACTCTTTATCTGTCAATGTATGTTTTTCCATAATATTTCGTTAATATATTCCTTTAAAAAAAATATTTTTGAAAGACTTTCAAGCTAGCAATACAAGGTATAGGGTGCCAGTGGTCGGAAGTAGCGCGCTACAAGTAGCGAAACTACTGTAGTAGCTACTTTTTTAGTAGTTTGTAGTGTAGCGCATTACTTTTTTAAAAAAAGTAGAGCAGTGAGTAGCGCGATACAAAAAAATAGTAGTTTGTAGCGATTTCTGAAAACTACTTTTAAATTAAAAAAATAAATAAATAAATGAAAAAAAAATTAAAAAGAGAACGAAGGAAAAAAATAAGGTTTTTCTTGTGACGAATATTCGTAAAAATTGTAAAAAAAATCTAAAAAGGAAAAATTTTAGCAAAAAAAAAGGAACAAAAAGGAAAAGTAACAAATAAATTCAAAGACAATTCCTATTTCTATTCCATATTCGAATGAGGTAATTTTTTAATCTAAACCACTTTTCGAATTTTTTTCGGTCGATCCTCAAACGGTGTATTCTTGTTATTTATTTATTTTTTTAAAAGTAGCGAAGTAGCAACTACATTTCAAAAGTAGTGTAGCTCGCTACATTTAAAAAAAAGTAGTTGTAGCTGTAGTTAACTACATTTATAAGAAAGTAGTTGTAGTTCGCTACGAAAAATATGTAGTTTTTCCAACCACTGGTAGGGACATTGAAAAACGCTGATAAAAATCAGTTATATTATGACAACATATCATTTCTATTAAATACAGGTTGAATTGCACATAATACACAAAACATATGTGGGTGAAAGCAGTTTTTTAAACGATAAGAACTCAAAAAACAGTTATAATAATGAAGCACATGTGGGAGAGTTACAAAATTATTTTTAAAATAACGTTTGCTGCGTTGAAAATGATTAAGTAACGGAAAATAAAGGATAAGAAAATGAAAATGACAGAAAGTAATAGATAATCAAAACTACTTTTTAACTTTGGAAAATATCAGAAGTTTTTCTGAAAATTCTAATATTTATTTTGTTATTTTTGAGCTGCCCAAAGATATATAGTTTTTTACTAATTTCACAGTAATACTACATGTTTAGAAGCACAAAAACTCAAAATAATGTATTTAGTTCACAGTTCATAAGAAATATTCTTTCGTAATAATATAAGAGTATCAGCAGATAAATGGGTTAGTAAATGCACTCTTCAGATGTATGTAAATGCGACTGAAAATGCAGTTTATATAAAACCTGAAAATATTAATTCAATAGCCACATCAATAATTTAATTTCAAATCTTGATATTCTACACTACTTTACATTAGTGTACACTGCGATGCAAAAGTTTAGACAAATGGCAAATATATGAATAAAAAGAAAACTGTTCAACGAAATGCTTTCAAATTTCTACTGCAGGTACACAATATAGTCCCAAATACTTGTCTGGAGTTCTTAAAAATATAACTGGAACCAAATTTTGGACATTGCAAAAGACATTTTTTTGCACTGTTGCAAAAGTTTAGACAATAGTCAGATTTTATGCAAATATCCCTTGAAATGTAATTGGTGGAGGAAAGGCGGGGCTTTATTATTCGAGTATAAAGTGCAGAGATTGCTGAATAAATAATCAAAATCTCAAAAGCTCTGTAGTTCTCGTGTACAGAAGGCGAGAAAGTTTGAAAGCCGAAATTTGAAAATGAACCTACTTTGTTAATTTTTTGTCTTTTAAATCGGCTCTAGTATAGTAGTACATTGTTTTTTACTTTGTGGAGAGCAAATTCAGACATGCGTATCGATCAAAAAGGCCAAGAAAAATTATATTTCTTGAGGATGAAGGAATTTTAAAAAAACGGCTCGAACTGACAAGTTCGTCCCCCTTAATCCTATAAAACTTCAACTTGGGTCAAAAAAACAGCACGTGACAGCATAAGTAGATGAGCAACTGAATCGGAATGCATAAAAAAAAACAAAAGAATTGTGCTTGAGCCTTTTCGGATAGAGTGTGTCCCAAAATAAGCCAGATTTTTAATTGTAAAAGCAGCAGAGCATATGATTATTGGATATTACTCAAGTCCCGCGAAAAAGAATTATAAATCCATCTAGGGGCAATCCCAATTTTTAATAATTTTTCTCATCTCTGCTTATGCTGTCCACGTTGCTGTTTTTTTGGACCCAAGTTGAAGTTTTTGTAGGATTAAGGGGCGAATTGTCAGTCCGAGCCGTTTTTTTCAATTCCTTCATCCTTAAGAAATATAATTTTTTCTTGGCCTTTTTGATCGATACGCATGTCCTGAATTTGCTCTCCACAAAGTAAAAAACAATGTACTACCATACTAGAGCCGATTTAAAAGACAAAAAATTAATAAAATAGGTTCATTTTCAAATTTCGACTTCCAAACTTTCTCGCCTTCTGTACACGAGAACTACAGAACTTTTGAGATTTTGATTATTTATTTAGCAATCTCTGCACTTTATACTCGAATATTAAAGTCCCGCCTTTCCTCCATCAATCACATTTCAAGGGATATTTGCATAAAATCTGACTATTGTCTAAACTTTTGCAACAATGCAGAAAAATGTCTTTTGCAATGTCCAAAATTTGATTCCAGTTATTGTTTTAAGAACTCCAGACACGTATTTGGGACCATATTGAGTACCTGCAGTAGACATTTGAAAGCATTTCGTTGAACAGTTTTCTTTTTATTCATATATTTGCCATTTGTCTAAACTTTTGCATCGCAGTGTAAAACGTTTATTTATATTGTCGGAAATGTTGGAGATAGACAGACCCGTCATTTATGGAGGTCAGAGGGGGGAGGGGGTCAATTGAACCCCCCTGACTTTGAGAAATCAAGTGAGGGTGATATTTTGTAGTTTTACAATGCATTGTGTT
Organism: Uloborus plumipes; assembly: GCA_038373865.1. Lineage (NCBI taxonomy): Eukaryota > Metazoa > Arthropoda > Arachnida > Araneae > Uloboridae > Uloborus > Uloborus plumipes. The sequence continues at coordinate 33,828 of JAXGGA010012030.1, read as the reverse complement.
TGCACCCTTCGACCCCCCCCCCCCCCTGGAAAAACTTGAAATGACGGGCCTGGAGATAGAATAAGGTGTAAAAATCGAAAAACAACGTCTAAAAGCACAAATGGGTCGAATTAAAATTGGCGAACATGTTTCAAAGGCATAAATCCTCCTTCTTCAGTGACAAGCAAGAATCCCATTTCTTGTTTGGCACTGAAAAAGGAGACTTTATGCCTTTGAAACACGTTTGTCAATTTTAATTCGACCCGTTTGTGCTTTTAGACGTTGTTTTTTGATTTTTACTTATTTTCGCACAAAGTGAACTGTTTTTAATTAAGAATAAGGTGTATTATTATTTTTAGGTTGTATTACAGTATTGTTATATCAAGGGTTAAAAGTTGCTCAACATTATTAATTGAACAAAGAACATTGCATGCATACAATTAAGAAAATTTTAGCTTAAATTCATGTATTGGTATTGATCATTGAGGCATAATTTATACCTGAAATTCAAAGTAGTAAAACTTGCATAAATTAGACAACAGTGATAAGAAAAATAAAAGGGCTACATTTTCACTAAAAGATGGAATGTGGTTAGTATCTACGGCTTGGCTAAATATGTTAACTAAAAATAGTGTCCGTCTTTTAATTTTTAATAATTGAAAAATCCCATTTGTCCTACTATTTCCCGAGTTCCACTAAAGATTTCCTGAATCTCTAACAGTGTGCCAAAAAAAAAAATGTCGTACACATGGTTATCAACGTGGGAAAGCGAACATTTCTAAATTGCCTGCGGTTAACTGAAAAACAGAATATGAAATTGTACTGATGATGCTGGAATTTAATTGTGACAAAAATTTAATTGATATTGTGCGATCTTACACTGAAGCAAAAGTATTGCAACCTTCCTTTCTTATTTACTTTTCTTTTTAATAAACTTCGTGACTGGTTTTGAAAACGAATACAATTTACTAGCAGATCATATCGTGAAATACCTTCTGAGGTTTACGACTACTCAACACTCCGAAAAAGAGTTTGACGAGTTTAGTTACGTAAAGAGAAACAATCTCGAGCTATTGAGGATGAATTTCGGTTGTGTTTGACTAAAAGCTGAAGCCAAATGTTTACTGGAAAGAAAAAAAAAAGCTCAGAGATTCCATTATTTCTTCAGATTTATTGATTTTTATTTTCGAGTAATAAAAACTCAAATATGATAAAATACTCATTTTTTTAATTTAAATTACTTATATGTAGTTAACGGTTCAACTTTAACCAGTGGTTCCTATCCACGGGGGTTCTTTATTTTATTTGTGGCCTCTTGTTCTTGGAGGGTATTCGGGGGGTGCATCACTACTCCCCCTCCGAATACCACTGGGATATGGGCACTACTGCATTAACAAATATAACAGTTTAATAAACCATGTTTTTTCAGGGAGTACGCCTAGTTAATGATACATAAAAAGGTATGCGCAAGTAGGAAAAGGTTGAGAACATCTGCTACAGACAGTATACAGGTAGAAGTTAAGTTCAAGCATCACCTACAAATGGTGTCAGGCTTTTAGAGGGGGGGGGGGAAGGGTAGTGAAATTATGACAGCTTGTGACACGGAGGGGACGAGAAGGTCGACATCGAACATTTTGGTTGGAATGAAAGAACACTTTTTTATAAATGTAATATAGCGCAGTGTATGACAGGAAAGGGGGGGAATGTGAAGAGTGACAACTCATGACATATGGAGGTGAAATATGTAATGTTGGGAAAAGTGTGACTCATTTATGGACAGTCCCTCACGCGAGGCTTCAAAACCACTCTTATGCGATTGTCTCATTAACTTCTTGCTCATCTCTAAAGTCTTGGTGGCCATCTAAACGTACATCTTTCATTAATGCAACCATAACTAAAAATTAAATAAAAAGAAACTGAACACATGTCATGGTAATAACTAATTGCAATCATTTCATCTTTTCCAATAAAACCTTTTCAAACGTAAAGTAATCGATAACTACGAGGATGAAGTCAAGATTTTCTCCCCTACCTGAATAAGCAAAAGAATAAAATGGGGAAAAGAGGGATCGTTTTCTTGCTGATACAGAAAACCCCAAGTATAATTTCCCAGTTTCTTTTTTCAATAGCACGTGCACAATAGCTGCTTCATGTCAAAAGTAAAAAGATTTTGATGCACGCCAGAACGTATTTAGTGCCTACATTTGAAATGAATTTATCAATCCTACCCAGATTAAGTACGATTTTATCTTTGACTATTATTACTTTATTCACTTTTGTATTATGATAAAGCATTTTTTCAAAATTTACACAACATACAGTATCCCACAAAAATATATACAATCTTAGAACGACTATAACTCGAACAATAATTATGATATAGTAAAGCTTCAAACATAAAAATAAGAGCTAATATTTAGAAAAGTGCCAATTTGAGTCCCAAGTGAATTTTCACCAGTATTTCAATAACTGGTTTGAAAAATAATTTTTCCCAGAAAGAAGATAAGTTTCTCTTTCATTTCATCTAATAACATCAGAAAAAAAATTTTTTTTTTTCATCAGAAAATATTGTGTTTATACATCAAAAATCAGATCGGTAACGTGTCCCAAGTAGCAAAGCTTAGCATGCAAACAGGTCATGCGCACTTTCTAACTTCCCAAAAAAACGCACTTGCACAAAAAACGATTCTATTTTTACCCCTTTGTTAATATTTTACTTCATTTTTGTTTTAATCGATTTCTGATTTTCTAGCTGATGCGAAATAAGCGTGTCCCAAATTCCGCCGTCAAAGTGGTAACAACAACTTCCAATCTATGTTTAGGCTCCCAAAATCATTTCCTGCACCTATACCACGTGATACTGAGTACCTGGTGGAAAGTTTTATCGAATCGTAATTAAAAATATGCATTTCTGCATCTAAAATTGTAGGTAAAATTTTTTAAAGTGATTTTATAAAATGTGTGTCATTTGAGTCATCAGATCGGTAACACGCTCTAAAATGCGCAGTTTTTATTATTTTAAAAATTATTTTATATATAAGTATAGTCCTTTGTTACAAGTGAAAAAACCACGTGTTTGATTTTGGTTTAGTGCGATCGACTCGGAAATAAAAAAAAAAACTTTGTCAGTTTCTCAGATCGGTAACAGTCAGAGCGGTAACATTGAAAAACAGCAAATGTGTTACAGAACTAACTCACACGTTTCAGAATTATAAAAAGCAAAAATCATACTTTAGCCATATATATTGAATATTTTTGTTCTTAAAAAATGAAAAGCAATGAGTTTTAGTACAATTGCTTCATTTGTGGTTTGTATGACCTAACAATAGAAGTTAGTAAAATAAGAAAAATTGACACTGCAGAAATTAAGTTAATTAATTATTATTATTTTAATTTATTTATGTATTTATTTATTTTTTTTTTGGTGCTTCAATAACTTCGCTAAATAACTAGATAATAACTAGCATGCTAATTTGAATTTCTGATCAAGAAATTAAATTTCCTGCAACTAATTAAAGAAAAGCAAGCAGCAGAGTTGTGTGTTGAAAAAGTTGAAGTTGTGTGTTGTTTTAAAACAAAACAAATGTTTTATTAGCTTGGATTTGGTAATCTCATAATTTATTTTATCTAAAAACCTTATCGCTCATTTTTATTTCCAAGAAATGCTTTTTCATAATGAAATTTGATTTTTTTAGCCTAATATATATATTTTAATATAATTATCTTAATTCTATGTTAAAAATGCAAGGAAATGATATCATATTTAGAGATGTTAACGAAGACTGAAAGCATAAACTCAAATATGTAACTCATGTTAACATCAGATCTGTAACATTCATCAGATCTGTAACGGCTTAAAAGTGAGTAATCTAAGGAGGGGGTAAATAACTTCCTTGACCTCCCCCCTTTTATTTTCTTGCATTTAGACCCAATTTAGACTTAAAATCCAATATTAGTTTTTTTCTGCAAAAAAATTTTTTTTTCAGAAAACTCCAACTTCAAATTGGCACTTTTCTAAATATTGGCTCATAAACCAAACCAGTGCACAGGAGCGCCCTGATGGGAGGTCACTGAGACCTCCCAATAATTTCCGTATTCGGCACATTTTCCTGGCGATTCGGCAATTTGAAGACAATAAATTGCAACATTGAGATTAGTTGTTCTTTATAGTCTTTAGAATCGTTTTGTAAAGATGCCTACCGTTTTTTTCTCACCAAATGTTATGCATGTACGACAGGTGTGCATGCTTGTATTTTGTCCTTCGGTAAAATTGGAGTTTAATTCGGCAAATTGATAATTTCCCCCCTCCCAAAAATTTTAGTTCGGGGCGCCCCTCCCAGTGCAGAAAAGAGCGAATGTGTTCAAAAGGTTGGCCATTGTGTTCAAACACAGCTGATAAAGTTGACCAATAATATCCAACGCGTTTCTAATCACTTCAATTGGTATTTTTACATATTTCCACTTAATGACTGCTCTCTCTTCATCAACTCTTTGACTGCAGCAAAGTTTGGTGCATGACATATTAAAAAATAAATCATACACAACTTCCCAGCGGCAAGTACTAGCCACTAATGAACCCAGGGGGATTGTCGAATCTCGAAAGTATTAACTGCCAAGGGGTGATATGAACGAGAAAACGAGAAATCAAGTTATTCTCAATCTAGATTATTACTGCTTGATACAGAATGATTTTCGTTCCTTTTTAAACAAGATTTCCATAATCAGAATTTATAATATGTTATTGTTGTTGTCTTATTCCACCTAGGATGACAATTTGGGGTGCGCTGCTTCACTCATTCAACTGTACCGTAATTTGGTGTGAAGTCCGATTTCCACAGTACACATATGCCATAGGGACCCGTTTGAAGGGTAGGCAACCTATCACAGCATAACAACACATTCACAGACAGAAAGGACAAGGATAGGAAAGATAAAGTACATCCATGCCCGAGCCGGGATTTTAGCCCAGGGCTCCTCCATCCCGGCCAGGCTACTCTGACCACTAGACGAGATGGACGGCAGAATTTATAATACCTATTTATGAATTAAAGATGATCCATTTTTTCATCAAAGTAGTTAATTAAAATTGTTCTTAAATTTAATAAAATTTCACATGAAGTAATAATGACGGCTGTGTCTTTAATATGAATCAATATTTAGAAAAACATTTCAGGGATTGCATTACTTAGATTTATTGCATTACTTATTATACATGTGTCCAACAGGGGCGGCATTTCAGCATTTTGTTTGAGGGGGCAAATTACTTAACTATGAATTAAATCAGTTTTGAATGAAATACATTTGGTAAATAGGAAACGATCGCAAAATATATTTAATCTTAAGAAAAAAAATAGGTGATTTAATGCAATACACAGTATGTTGACAAATCGTCCGCACCATGATAAAATAACGAATGTGAAAAATCACGTTTTTCAAGTTCGTTTTTCAAATTCAAATTTTACAAATAATTAAAACTAAAATGATACCTTCGAATGATAGTTTTACACTTAAAGATATCCATAAAAATTTAAAAATTTAAAATAACCAAACACGTCAAGTGGGAAAAAATTATATTCAGTGTTTTAGCTCTACCGAAAAGTGCCAATTTCACCATTCGTAATTTTAGCATGGTGCTGACGAAATTAATGAGGACAGTTGGGAAATTTCATTCTTTCCCATTCATATACATTTTATCGTGATTACTGGTGGTTGAAATGATACAAAATTTATTTTATTTTGTTAACACACGTAACACACGTGTTGAAATATCTTTATTTTCATCAACTATTATTGAGAATAATTGAGTTTATTTCGTTTTGATTTTTAATTTTTATAAATAAAGTTTACCAATTTCTTATTATTTTAAGCAAAACAATTCGGGGGTGCGACCGTTCTTTTGCCTCCCTTATTTGCCTTCCCTAGAGGCTAATGTCTGTGCTACTTTTCCCCGTATTTAAAACTATGAATTAGCCTTTTCTTCTTGTTGCTTGTGGAGTAAAGAAATTAGTACAGACGGTCAAAATAATAATTTTTACAAGATTCTTTTGTAAGAAATAGTTGTTGATACCTAAGATAGAACTTTAATTGGATGGTGTTATGCAAAAAGGAGTTAACCCACAAAACATACAAAAATGAGTTATCCAACTGTGATGGTAAAATATGTTGCTTTCTACATTAAGCAAAAATATTTAAGCTCTATCAGCATTTCATGGTAACATATCATTAGTATATTGATATAGAGCTCCATGCTTTTTGCCAGAGTTTGTTGACTTTAAAGCCCACTATCTCAAAATCAGGTTTTTGTGGGTTAACTCCTTTTTGCATAACACCATCCAATTTTGCGTTACTTTAAAGAAACTTAACTGTCGTAAAGGGAGAAGTCAGTTATAATGTTTCAACTAATTTTTGTGGGAACAATCTATTTGGTAAAAGCACGAAAATTGAAAATGCTGATTTTTTGAGTTTTCAACGAGATACTGTTAAGGCCAATAAAAAAAAATTTGCACTTGAAAATTTTAACCTACATTTAGCTGCTTTTTTGAACTGATAGGATCTCTTTAAAAATTGGTGACAATATGAAAGGTAAATGAAAAAGGATCAAATACGCTTTATGCTAAAATATGATTGAAATGAAAAAAAAATGTCAATAAACAGTAAACAAGGTTTTCTGGATAATTTTATGCTTTATTGATTTTGCTTTTTCATTTAAGTTACATGAAAGGTATTTTGAAGAAAGCTCCGTGCTTCCAATACCGTGTCCTACCGAGCATTTTGTACATACAATATATTAAATGAACAATTCACGCATTTCAGTTTTACTACTAATATTTTTCAAATTATCTATTCTAGCGATTCTGAGCCGGTGGTCCAGAGCCGGTCCGTAGAAAAATTTGAGCGGTCCTCGGAAATTTTTGCTCGTTCACATTAAAAAATTTTCCTTACTCCAAAAAAAAAAACAAAAAAGAAAAAAAAACATAATAATATCTCTTACGACATCTTTTACGTGAATTTTTCGTTAATTTACTTAGTCATCTATGATTTTGCTTTATGTATGTATTCTTACACTCATAAATCATAATAATGTACTTAACTAATTTGAAAACTTCATTCATCAAACTTTTTTTATACTAATACCATATTAATTTTTTTATTTACATCTCACATCATTGCATGATTGCACTATGCACTATACTCTAGTGGACTTAATTCTGGATACTTTTTTTTTTTAAAGAAATTTCATCATTTAACATTGTATAATGACTTACTAGATTTATTTCTTTCACTTAAATCATTTATTTATGACTGACGTCTCTAATATGTATGCATTCATTTTATGTGAATATTATATATTTTTTATTTTTAATTATTAAACAATAGCAAATGTTATAATAACGATAATATAATAAAATTTTACAATATTAAACCAATATTTAGTAATCATTATTAAATCATGAATTTTGATCGGTTTTAAACTCAAACGATATCATATTTCGTTGCCAAAGCTAATTTTTTAAGTAAATCAAACTTTATTTTAAAATGATTTAAGTTAAATTGATAAATATAATAATTCTTCATACAATGTTAAATAAAATAAAGGTAATATTCACATGAAATTCATACATACATTTTAGATAAAATCTAAATAAATGTGATTTAAGTCAAAGAAATAAATACAATAATTCGTTATGTAATGTTAAATGATGAATTCTTCAAAAAACTGATTTAAGTCCACTAGTATACATAACCCTTTTCAAAGAGAGCCGTTTTAAAATACATTAGAATATGCACATTATCCACTAATAAAATTAACTCACCTTACTTATGTCATGGATGATTAAAAGGGTAGTTCCTTTCATTGAAATGATGCTCTGAGTTATTGATAGACATAACTTATTTCGAAGTCAGCAACTCTTGCTCCTCCTACCCGGAGCGTGCGAATGATGTTTCCATGGTTACGCGCAAAGTATCATGGATTCTGACGGACCAATGGGAGCCACTTTCTCAAAGTTAGTTACCGATTATTTTAAATCTAATTTCTGCCTTTATTTTATTTTATACATTTTTTTCTGCAGTTCAATTTCAGTTGCTTTTGAGGTGATATTAGAATTTGCACGAAATGAATAGTATGATTACTATATCTATGGACGCTGGAAGGGGGAAGCAAGTGCCATTTGGCTTCTGGGAAAAAAATTTTTACTAAAAAATTTTTTTCAGTAATTTTTAGCATAAAAATAAGTTTCTTAGTAATTTTTTTAGCAGAAAAAAAATTTTTTAGTAAAAATTTTTTGCTAATTGTTTTAGTAAAAAAAAGTATTTTGAGTGAATTTTTGGTAGAAATTTTTTTTTTTTTTGTTTTTTTTTTTAGTAATTTTTTTTTAATAATTGACTTAGTAAAAAAAAAATAGTTCGGTTGCACCCCACTCCACCCCCGCATATGCTTCTGCCGGAGCCCATGATTATATCATGTTACAATTTTCACACACATGTGAATTAATGAATGCATTGTGCGCATGGATTGATTATGGGTGCTTTGAAATCAGAATTACTTAAATTTCATGAAAATATTATTTGAAAAGTAATGGTGTATAAGTATTTATGCGAAATATATTTTACTTTGTATAATCTTGTAGAAGGCGTACTGAAGTTAAAACAAGTGTGAGTAGTACTTAGGAAGAAAAAAAAAAGAATGTTATGTATGTACGGACACCAGGGCAGTATCCAGAATAGCAGTAATTAACAAGGGGACCTTGGTCCATGTCCGGAATATGGAGGGTCCTCCAAAAGCTAGACCGCCAAAAATTATTTCTAAAGTCTAAATTACACAAACACAGTGTTTAAAATTAATTTTATGCAGGCATTAATTACTATCTTAAGGTACAATTTTTGCTATTTTTTCAAGCTTTTTTTAAGTAATTGCTACACTGATTTATGTTTTAATGGTGAGCTAAGAATGAGAGTTTTTTGCTGGACCTTGATAAAAATTTTCAAAAGTGCCGGACCCGGACCTCAATTAAAATCATACTTGCTGACCCGTGATTTGAACTACGTAGTATAGAAAAAACTCGTACGGATTTTTATTTTATTTTATTTCATAAATGTAATACAAAAGAGACTCAACAACTCAGAAAAATTAAAAAAGGTTCTACAGGTCTTTGAGCTGAATGAAACTAAGGGTTAAAGATTCAAATGAGCCAAGATGCTTAGTAAAGCACTTTGTCCACTAAAACATAAAAGCGAATTTTGAAATAGAAAAAAATCAAAATGTTAAACATATGAATTAAAAAGAGGGAAGCGGGGGGGGGTCACCTTCGAAACATCTTTTATATTCAAAGAATGTAATTTAATTTTTTAATATGAAGTTTTTTTTATTTTTCTTGTCAGTGTGTGCTAATTTTACGTGACTAAATAATTCTGGCATTTATATTATAGCTGAAAGGTTCGATATCATCTTTGATCCCCCGTTTAATCATTAAGCTTCATTTCATAAAAATGATTAGGAACAGGTTAACGGGTTTCACTGTTTTAAGTTTTTTTTTTCCCTGTTTATGCGTAGTTTGTATGGAAACCAGCTAACTGGTTCCATGCATACTTTTCATTGTATTTTTTTTTCTTTTCATATTTCTAGGAAATGTAGAAAAATGAATAGGGTAAAAAAAAATTCTTTTTTAATCAAACATTTGCTAAAAGTCAGATATTCCTCTTATTCCAGCCATTACTCCAATAGATACTTTAAAATTTTAAATAAAGTCACCTTTTCATAGTTACATTTACAATTGACTAAATTTTTTAAACACGCCTTGTAACTCTACAAGAAATTTTAATTGTTAATGTGTGCCTTTAACAATATTATATTGTTTCAACCCAAAATTGAAAGAATAGTTTAATAGCAGGTATCTTTTTTTGCATTAAAGTATTTTTAATTTTCTTTACTATACCTTAAAGCAACATATTTGCCACTAAAAATAGAAACGAAAAAAAAACATAGACACACACATAAAGGGCCAGGGGGAAAAAAGATGAAAGTCACTTTTTCGTCAATTTTGAGATATTAGCGCTATCTGGGGGCTATGAAGGATTAATATCATCTGGTAGAACAACAAGGGGGAAAAAGATGAGAATCGACCGAAATGTGCATGAAAACTCTTAACAACAAAGGGAGTTACGAGAAATCAAACTTTGTTCTTCGTTTTTCTCGAAATCGCTTTTTGGTCACTTTCATATTTTTCCCCCTTACTCTTCACATCTAACTCTATTCTTTTGTATTTATTGGAAATGCTCGTAAAAATATTAGCTGATCGATAAGGAAATAGAAGACGGAATTGTAGTGGGATTTCATTACATTGTTTGATTATATAGATTACTATCGTGTTACCCTCTAGGCGAAAATAAATTATCTTTAGGCAGTAAGCGTCGTTACATTTTCTTTTACTGTTTCTTTTTACAGAAATATTCTGGATTCATCAACAGCTTTTGAACAAAACAGTTTAGTTTTCTTTATCAAAATTTTAAATTAAGCTTAGAACTTAATTAAAAATTCATCATAACTGAAGCTCCCTAGCATTGAAATTTTTCCATCTTTTCAGAATATGAGTTAAAGGTTCTCTTCAATTATTTTATTTTTAGTTGTTTGTTGGTTTATTTGAAACAAAATGCAAAATGTGAACTTAATTGCAGAACATGGTTTTTATATTGATATGCTATAATTTCAGGACTATTGTACTGCATTCACATATTTCAGGATTAGGGAGGATCACTTTTTCACTGCAAAGTAGAGAGTTAAATTTCGTGATGCTAAACGCAGTTTTCAAAATGAGCATCACACCAAAAAAATACAATAAAATTGTTAGTAAATCATCGGAACAGTTTAAAATCTTACATATTATTTCTCTAGCCTACGGTTACCACGCTAGAACTTCCTTATTGCTTTATGAAATTCCATGATTCACTTCTTATTTTAAAGCTATTCGTGTCGCTATTAATGAAAAATAGACCCAATGTCTAAAAATTGCTTTTTTGTATCAAAGAAAGCATTTTTTCTGTTTTTATTACACATTACTTCAATGAATTGAATACGAATCCTGTGCAGATGCAGTGACAAGGTTGGATAGAGCTCTGGGCTAGAAACGTGAAGATCGTAGGTTTCGATCCTCTATGGTTTAGTCGCTTTTGATTGACTTTTTTTTTCACCCATTAATTTCGATCCAACTTTTAAAGAAAAAATAATCGAAACTCGCTGTAGGATTTTAAACTACAGTTTTGCTGTTGCATTAAAACCGGAAAAGAAAATTTTGTTTTTAGCTTGAACAATGTTCATTTAAGGTGCTTTTTGTTGTTGTTTTCTTTTATACTTCATAAAACAACGAAAGTAAAACATAATTCCATTTTCTTTTAAATCGGCACAATATAACAATTCATTTTGTAAGTAAGGGTAATTCAACGTTTAAAGGCACAAATACTGCATACACGTGTTTCAGGGTACAAGGAACCCCTTTTTCAATCCAGAGAAGTGTAAGCTTTTGGATGAACAGCAACACGGTGAAACCCTGAAACACATATCTGCTGCTATCTGAAGTATTTGTGCCTTTAAACGTTAAATTACACTTTTTTTACATTTCAAGCACAAATAGGTAATCATTTAAAATTAATTTTATGCCTGTTTTTCGAAAAATTACAGTTAAAAAATTCAAATTTGGAATTATTGCTGTCAAACACGAATGCTTCGCGCTGGTCAGCTAGTACACAGAAATTACTATCGAAAATTACCCCCGAATGACTCTACTTTCAATGTCAGATCCAACATTCTCTGAGAAAGTCTGAAAATTGACACAGTGCAGCTATTTTTAGAAGTAGCGTGAAAGGATTGAAACAAAGCAAATGATCTGTGGTTAGTTTCGACTGAAGGATAGGTGAACGTGACTTATCAAGAGGCGGATCGTTTTCATTTCTGATTCCGCCATCTCCCATAACATTCTCTTCAGCCTCTTTCTCCCATCCGACTGAGAAGGACACTCATTTTATTTTGCAACATAATTGATTTTTTCGTTCCATTTATATTCAATATTAGGTTCTTCTGTAATTAAAAATTCCAAACATGTTTCAATGCATTGATAAAACTGCGGGTTTGCACATGGTACCTTTTAGGGAAAAAATGGTTAGGGTGAATAATGATTCCCCTTTCCAAAAGGTACCATAGGGAATCAAGTGGTACACCTCCGGGGGTGCCGCTGTTGCTACAGCGTTTCACCCCAAAAAGGGCCAAATGCAACATGTAGTTTTAATTGGGTGCAGTACCAAAAGTGGCCAAAGGGCTTGAATCAATATGCTGAGAGAGTTAGCCGAGAACCGAGTGAGCTCGTCCTGCTGCGTGCTGATGGGGGAAAAATTCTTAAGTCGAAATAAAAGTTGGCTCATAAGAAATTTGTTTTGAAGAAATGTGAAAGAGATAGGCTCGAATTACGGCTAAGCAGTAACGCAGTTTTCATGGGTACCCCGGTCCAAGGCCAGCAACAAATCCCCTCCAAAATCTTCAGAGCATCAAATCCCCTCCCACCCTAAACGGTCCAAAATGAGATCAAAAATCCTCCAAATCACCCCTTTTAACCCCAACTTCGTGATTACCTCTGCATTTAGTGAGGAGCAAAGAGTCTATGGCACCAATATAACAACTTTTACCGCGCGAAAAGAGAAGATCAGTGGATGTTAGAGTGGTTGCATCCTCGTCGTAGGCTATGCTTTTGCCAGTCGACTTGAAGTTTTGCGCATTCATGGTGACAAGTGATTTTTGCTACGGAGTTTTGTATCTAGATGAATGGGTTAAACTATCTTTGTAGCGGATTTTAATGCATCATACAATGAATCGTAAAACGAACTAAAAATGAAGATAAAAATAGTTCGTATCGACCATGAAATCTTACATTTTCTCTTGGGGGTCGTCCATAAATGATGTCACCTTTTAGAAGAGGATGGGGGGGACCACTTTCGACTCTAGGCGCCGTGAATTCAGATACAAAGCTGGTCCGGTGGAGCCCATCACCTGCTTAATTTACCACTCCAATAGCCGCTGACCAAATACCAATCTGGCCAAACATCCGACTGGGGTGGAAGGTGGGGACTGGGGATTTAGCGTTACTCCGGGCCACACAACGAAGAGGCCCTAAACATTATGGCTCAGGGGCGGGAGAGGGGGTGTTTAGCAAAGTGTGACACTTATTAAAAATTAGGGGAGGGGAGCAGAGCCTGATAATGGTACAGGCTAACTAGCCCTGGAACTAGGGCCCAATCTTCCTAAGGGGCAACTAATATTCTAGAACCCGATGCACAGCATTAAAGAATTACGTATTTTTAAGAGAAAATGATAAATTATAATTGAAAAAAAATTGACACTTACTTAGTGTTTCTCTTATTTAGTTCATTTTATACACAAGCTAAAAAGATTTTTTTTCTTGAGAATTAGCTATAAAACTCTTAAGCTAAAGTGGATGTAAAAAAGCAGCAGCAGCGCTAGACATTATCCATACAGTGCGACTGCGTAGGGCTCTACAAAGCTATATACATACAATGATACCCAAAAGGGGCTAGCACCGACACTGTGTGAAAAATGTTAGATTATTTTTCGTTGACTTAAAAAGGTAGAAAGTAGAGGGTGGCCTCCAAGGCATTGTCGGCTCTTCTTAAGACAACCTACTGCTGTATAGTAATTACATCAAGAAAGCTTCATCAAATTTAGCTCGGCAGTCTTGTGTTCAATGTTAATTATCGAAAATTGTATTCCTTCCAAAGAAAGTAATTCTCTTCATTCGGCAATTGCTAAGTAATCGGAATTTATTTTTTTAAACGCAGGTGGAAAGTTCGTATTGATGATTAAAAAAAAAGCTTACAGGAATGATAACAGCGATTGCTATTGCTGTCTTGTATTGCTGTCCAACCAGGCTGGCAATTTTGGGTGCGCCTCTGGCAATTGGGAACGAGCCTATTAAAGAAGTGCAACAAATGAAATATCTTGGCATTATCGTGGATAACAAACTCCTGTGGAAGCAGCACATTGCGTATGTGTCCAACAAGTGTGAGAAACTTCTTCTCGGTTTCATGAGAATTTCTCAGAATACTTATGGAGTGAAGATTGTGTGTGTGTGTGACATTCTTAAGTTAATCTACAAACAGGGTATCGTTCCACTTATTTGGTATGGTTCTAGAGCTTGGGGGAACTCCCTTGAGAAAGAAAACAAACAGCAAACTTCTCAGAAGAATTCAGAGAAGATTTCTGCTCCGAATCACTAGGAGTTACAGGACAGTCAGCTACGATGCACTTTTTGTTCTTTCTGGACTTCCACCTATTGACATAGTCATTGTGAAGGACATTGAGTTCAAGCGTCTAATGTGCGGTTCTAGTTCTTGCAATACCTTGGATGGTAAGCTGCCCATTGCACGTTTACCACATCCTTCTAGTAGGAAACCCATTACGATTGTAAACTATCACACAAGTAACCTTAAGGATTATGAAATAGCTTGCTTTACTGATGGCAGCAAGCTAAACAGCAAAGTTGGCTTGGCGTTTGTTATCTATCAAAATGGAACGGAGAAGGAAACAGTCAAGCATCGGATACCTCAGTCATGGCTACCTGCGATCTTAAGCGGCTAGCCAGACGGGCGAAAAAGAGCGTACAAGCAGAACTTACATTTTCTGCCACTTCAGTCATTTGGCGCTGATCTCCTAGGGGTTCGGTGAGACTTTTTAAAGGGAAAGGTACAGTAATAACATGCGTGTAAAGACTTGATTTCTAGGAGTAAAACTGTTTCAGTCTTGATGAAAAAAAAAAAAACAAACATCAAAATACATAGTGTTATGTGTTCACAGTTTAAAACATTTATAAAGCACATGAAACAATTTAAAGATTGTTTAAAAGTCATAACACATACAGTCTTCGAAACTACATTTACGTGAAACATTACGTTTACATCCAATTTAGAAGATAGCTTTATATATTCGAGAGACGATCATTTATTTAAAGGATTACCTTTTCCTCACTTCCGTTTTAACCAGAGTTGCAAAAAGGAAAGCTAATTCTTCTAAAATTACATTTATAGAAGCGCCGAAGAAAACGTAAAAGTTCAATTAAAATGCAGTTAGATGCAGGCCCGTCCTTCCGAATTGGGGGAGGGGGGTCAATTAAAATACAGTTTTGTATTTTAATTGACCCCCCTCCCCCGGATGGGGGGGAAATTCCGAATTAGGGGAGGGGGTCAATTAAAATGCAGTTTTGAATTTTAATTGACCCCCTCCCCCGAATTGGGTTAGGGGGTCAGAGGGGGGTAAACTAAAATACAGTTTTGTATTTTAATTGACCCCCTCCCCCGAATGGGGGGGGGAATCCGAATTGGGGGAGGGGGTCAGAGGGGGGTCAGTTAAAATACAGTTTTGTATTTTAATTGACCCCCTCCCCCGGGTGGGGGGGAAATTCCGAATTGGGAGAGGGGGTCAATTAAAATACAGTTTTGTATTTTAACTGACCCTCACTCCCCCGGATGGGGGGGAAATTCCGAATTGGGGGAGGGGGGTCAATTAAAATACAGTTTTGTATTTTAATTGACCCCCTCCCCCGGATGGGAGGGAAATTCCGAATTGGGGGAGGGGGTCAGAGGGGGAGTCAATTAAAATACAGTTTTGTATTTTAATTGACCCCCTCCCCCGAATGGGGGGAATTCTGAATTGGGGGAGGGGGTCAGAGGGGGTCAATTAAAATACAGTTTTGTATTTTAATTGACCCCCTCCCCCGAATGGGGGGAATACCAAATTGGGGGAGGGGGTCAGAGGGGGGGTCAATTAAAATACAGTTTTGTATTTTAATTGACCCCCCTCCCCCGAATGGGGGGGAAATTCCAAATTGGGGGAAGGGGTCAGAGGGGGGTCAATTAAAATAAAGTTTTGTATTTTAATTGACCCCCTCCCCCGAATGGGGGGAATTCCGAATTGGGGGAGGGGGCTCAGAGGGGGTCAATTAAAATACAGTTTTGTATTTTAATTGACCCTCCTCCCCCGGATGGGGGGGGAATTCCGAATTGGGGGCAGGGGTCAGAGGGGAGTAAATTAAAATACAGTTTTGTATTTTAATTGACCCCCTCCCCCGAACGGGGGAGAAATTTCGAATTGGGGGAGGGGGTCATAGGGGGGTCAAGTAAAATACAGTTTTGTATTTTAATTGACCCCCCTCCCCCGAATGGGGGGAATTCGGAATTGGGGGAGGAGGTCAGAGGGGGTCAATTAAAATACAGCTTTGTATTTTAATTACCCCCTCCCCCGAATGGGGGGAATTCCGAATTGGGGGAGGGTGGTCAGAGGGGGGTCAATTAAAATACACTTTTGTATTTAAATTGACCCCCTCCCCCGAATGGGGGGAATTCGAATTGGGGGAGGGGTCAGAGGGGGGTCAATTAAAATACAGTTTTGTATTTTAATTGACCCCTCCCCCGAATGGGGGGAATTCCGAATTGGGGGAGGGGGTCAGAGGGGAGTCAATTAAAATACAGTTTTGTATTTTAATTGACCCCCTCCCCCGAATGGGGGGAATTCCGAATTGGGGAGGGGGTCAGAGGGGGTCAATTAAAACACAGTTTTGTATTTTAATTGACCCCCTCCCCCGAATGGGGGGAATTCGGAATTGGGGGAGGGGGTCAGAGGGGGTCAATTAAAATACAGTTTTGTATTTTACTTGACCCACCCTCCCCCGGATGGGAGGGAAATTTCGAATTGGGGGAGGGGGATCAGAGGGGGGTCAATTAAAAAACAGTTTTGTATTTTAACTGACCCCCCTCCCCCAAATGGGAGGAATTCGAAATTGGGGGAGGGGGTCAGAGGGGGGTCAATTAAAATGCAGTTTTGTATTTTAATTACCCCCTCCCCCAAATGGGGGGAAATTCCGAATTGGGGGAGGGAGGTCAGAGGGGGTCAATTAAAATACAGTTTTATGTTTAAATTACCCCCTCCCCCGAATGCGGGGGGGTAATTCCGAATTGGGGGAGGGGGGGTCAGAGGGGGTCAATTAAAATAGTTTTGTATTGTAATTGACCCCCTCCCCCGAATTGGAGGAATTCGGAATTGGGGGAGGGGGGTCAATTAAAATGCAGTTTTGTATTTTAACTACCCCCCTCCCCCGAATGGGGGAGAAAGTCCGAATTGGGGGAGGGAGGTCAGAGGGGGTCAATAAAAATACAGTTTTGTATTTTAATTGACCCCCCTCCCCCGAATTGGGGAGGGATTCGAAATTGAGGGAGGGGGGTCAGAGGGGGTGTCAATTAAAATACAGTCCCCCCTGGGGGAAACTGTATTTTACAGAACGATACCACGAACTGGATTTTACAGAACGAACCACGAATACAGTCCTCCCAGGGGGGACTGTATTTTAATTGACCCTCTCCCCCAATTCGGAATTCCCCTCCCCCCCAATTCGGGCGAGGTGGGTCAATTAAAATACAAAACTGTATTTTAATTGACCCCCCTACCCCGAAGGGGGGATTCTGAATTGGGGGAGGGCGGTTTTGTATTTTAATTACTCCCCTCCCCCGAATGGGGGAGAAAGTCCGAATTGGGGGAAGGAGGTCAGAGGGGGTCAATAAAAATACAGTTTTGTATTTTAATTGACCCCCTCCCCCGAATTGGGGGAGGGGGGGGTCAGATGGAGGGTCAATTAAAATACAGTTTTGTATTTTAATTGACCCCCCTCCCCCGAATTGGGGAGGGATTCGAAATTGAGGGAGGGGGGTCAGAGGGGGGTCAATTAAAATACAGTCCCCCCTGGGGGAAACTGTGTTTTACAGAACGATACCACGAACTGGATTTTACAGAACGAACCACGAATACAGTCCCCCCAGGGGGGACTGTATTCTTGGTTCGAACGTTGTACCACGAATACAGTCCCCCACCAGGGGGACTGTATTTTAATTGACCCCCTCTCCCCCAATTCGGAATTCCCCCCAATTCGGGGGAGGGGGGTCACTTAAAATACAAAACTGTATTTTATTTGACCCCCCTCCCCGAATGGGGGGAATTCCGAATTGGGGGAGGGGGTCAGAGGGGGTCAATTAAAATACAGTCCCCTCTGGGGGGACTGTATTTTACAGAACAAACCACGAATATAGTCCCTCCGCCAGGGGGGACTGTATTTTAATTGACCCCCTCTCCAATTCGGAATTCCCCGCCCCCCAATTCACGGGAGGGGCTCAAATAAAATACAAAACTGTATTTTATTTGACCCCCTCCCCCGAATGGGGGGAATTCAGAATTGGGGGAGGGGGGTCAGGGGGGGGTGTCAATTAAAATACAGTCCCCCCTGGGGGAAACTGTATTTTACAGAACGATACCACGAACTGGATTTTACAGAACGAACCACGAATACAGGGGGACTGTATTTTAATTGACCCTCTCCCCCAATTTGGAATTCCCCTCCCCCCAATTCGGGGGAGGGGGGTCAATTAAAATACAAAACTGTATTTTAATTGACCCCCTACCCCGAAGGGGGGATTCTGAATTGGGGGAGGGCGGTCAGAGGGGGGTCAATTCCCCCTGGGGGGACTGTATTTTACTGAACGAACCACGAAAACAGCCCCCCGGTATTTTAATTGACCCCCCCGAAAGGGGGGGGGAATTCCGAATTGGGGGAGGGGGTTCAATTAAAATATAGTCCCCCTGGGGGGACTATTTTACAGTACGAACCATGAATACAGTTCCCCAGGGGGGAGGCTGTATTTTAAGTGACCCCCAGGGCCGTGCTTAGGGGGTGGCAAACTGTGCAACCGCACAGGGCCGCTAAAATATTTTGGAAATTTTGGGGCCGCTAAAATATTACAAAAGAAAAAATGTTTTTGTGTGCACGTAGAGAAAAAAACTTTGAAAAAAAAAAACTTTTTCTTCAAACTGCTTTTTTGAACTTTCAAAATATCCAAAATACAAACCGCTTTTGGCGGTGTGTCCAATTCTTCAATTAGTTTCTCTGCCAGGGGCAAACTTGTCTTTTGGAATAATTCAGCAAATATAAATCTTATTTTCTACTTCTACTCAGCGTTGGGACATTCTAAACCGTTATGTTAAAAATGTTACAATTGAGCTTTTATCTAACACAAGATGGGAATGCCGAATAGAAAGTATCAAAAATATTAGATTTCAAATTGACGGATATTTATGACAAATTAGTTGAGGTATCGGAAATTGCAATGGGGTTAAAATGCAAATTGAGTTTCAAATTTCTCACTTCTTTCTTTATGTATATGGTACGAATTGCTTGTTCAAATTAATTTCGTTAGGAAAGCAAAGCAAAATTGAGAAAAACGCTTATTTTTTTAGAAAGTGAAAACACTGACTTTGAAATTCTCAAGAGCGGATCTAAAAATTTCTCAAGGGAGGGGAGATTTTTTTAATATTACTTACCCTTTACTTACATACCGTGGTTTAGATCTCTAGATTACAAAATTTCAGTCTTTTAATTCCGAAACATTTCCGGAGTTAAACCCCTGAATCCATAGCCTCTCTTAATATCATCGAAGTCATCAAAAATTACGGTTTTTGTATTTCGCTTCTAAACTCCAATACCGAAAATTTGTGGGGAGAGAATTCTCCGGGTTGTGTCCCCTAACTTCTGTCCTCCTTGACTTGAATCCTCTATTCCCCTAATATCATCGAAGTCATCTAAAATTACGTTTTTTCTTAATCTATACCGAAAAATTGTAGGGAGAGAACTTTCGGGTTTGTGTCCCCCAACTTCTTCCCTCCTGGCATCATCAGAGATCGTCTATGAATTGTGTTTTCGAGGAAGATGGAAGAGTCTAGAACAACATTTCTGTCCCAAATGTCATCAAAGACGAACTTCAATTGCCCCCCCCCCTTTTTTTTTAATTTAATTTCGAAACATTTCCGGATACAGAACTCACCCCAACGAAAACATAGTCGATGATTACTTAAAATTCTATATTTTAAGATTAAATATCGTAAAAGTGCCGACGTAGGGCCCCTCAAGGAAGGGATCGTAATTCCTTTGTATCCGTCTTATAATTTTGAAATTGCAGCGAAAGATTTAGCTTTCTATCATTGGAAATGAATACTAATGAAATTTCTTCTCCTCCTGTTAACACTCTTCGTAGAAATAGTGTTAACAAACAATTTTCTTACGAGTCAATCTTTTATGTACACCTAGGAACGTTTTCAAAAAAAAAAGACTTTATTAAGAAATTTGGATTTCTTTGCAATACTCCAGCATTAAAAACTTTGGAAGAGCATGATTTAATAACTAATTGCAATAACTTGGCGTTAGAATTAGACGATGTGAATGTTTCCGATTTATACACAGAGTTAAAAGTTTTTATAAAGTTCCCTCCAGAGAAACTTTAATTTCAATCACTTAAATATTTGTTTGAAAACAGTTTCCAAAATGTATTACTAAATTTTGTTATTGATTTACGAAACTAAATCAATAACAACTAACTATTTCAGCTACAGTTGTCTCGGCAGAACCTTCATTCTCAAAGCTAAAACAAATTAAAAAACGTATTTAAGATCTATTATGACTAAAATGCTCTAGCACTAATATCGATTGAAAATGATTTTTGTATTTCTTTAGATTTTTCACACTTAATTGATGAATTTGCTGCTCAAAAAGCTAGAAAAATTATTCCTCATTAAATCGCTTACTTTATTTTATTTTGTTTATTTATTAATCTCTAGATTTTTCTTTTTTCTAAATAAATGTTTGTTTTTGGTAAATTTTGATTGTGTCCTGTGTCATTTCTTTTTTTCTTTTTATTTTTAATTCACATTCTATAACAATTTTATGGTAAAATGTCAGAATAATTTCCGGTTTTTATGTGTTGGGATTGGTGCGTGTTGCGGTGTGTAATAATTTAAATGTATTATGTTTTATGAGAGAGGGGAAATAAAAAAAATGTTTATTTCTTTACTATTAAAACAAATTTCGCACAGGGCCGCTAAAACTCTAAGCACGCCCCTGGTGACCCCCCTCCCCCTATTCGGAATTCCGCCCACCAATTCGTGGGAGGGGGTCAATTAAAATACAAAACTGCATTTTAATAGACCCCCCGTCCCCCAATTCGGAAGGACGGGGCTGCATCTAACTGCATTTTGATTGAACTTTTACGTTTTCTTCGGCGCTTCTGTATTTCAATTACTCATATGTTTAGGAAAATTTTATTTTATTTTTTTTATTTATTTATTATTTTTTTTAGGGAGAAATATATTCAAATAATCATGCAATACAAAAATCAAAGCAATAATCAATGAAAAACCTTGTGCCACGAAAATAGCCCGAGAACGAAGGAAAAATAAAAGAAAAAAGAAGGACAGATATTGAGATCTTAGCATGTGCAGCTCAGCCAAATAATTCATTCCCCCCCCCCCCCCCCAATCAATTCAAATTGCTTTCCTATTAAAATTTTGTATTTGACAGAAAATTAACGAATCTCAAAAAATAAATAAAGAAAAAATTTAAAAAAAAAGTTTAATAAAATAAAATAATATAATGAATATATGAATCAATTTAAACTTTTCAGAGATTCAGATTATTTTTAAGTGAAGACAATGAGCACACCAGCGTTCTTATAGCGCCAGTGCCAGTTGTGATTTAAATTGCAAACTAAAATATAAAAAAGTGCCTGCGAAAAGAATGAAAATGATTTTCGTCAATACTTTGCAAAAGACACTCTAAAACAACATTCAGAAAAAAAAAAAAAGAACACATGAAATTAATGTGCAATCGAGTATCGTGGGATGTGTTTCGATGAATAATGCATGAATAGAAAAATCACTTGAAAGAAATAACGCGGTTTTCACTGAAAAGCAAAGCGAAATCTAGATTGTTATAATGGAACATGAATGGAAATACACGAAAACCAACCCTAGGAGATCAGCGCCACAAGCGGCCACAACGGTAACTTCGCCTTGTACGAGATTTCCTTTGATCTCCGCCGCGTCTGGCTAGCCGCTTAAGGATCGCAGGTAGCCATGCCTCAGTGTTATACCTCGAATAATTATCAGTGTTTACCATCGATGTACCATCTGTTTTTGGAAACATAAAAGTTTCATTCATAGTGAAATTTTGTCTTTTTGGTAGTGAATTCTACGAGAACAACGTCATGCACAGCTAAATTTTCTAGTGCAAGGTTGACTTTAGTACAAATTTCATGATAGTTGCGGTCTTCAAAACTAATGTCGAACTCAGCGTCACTTACTACAACTTTTAACTGTCCTTTTTTAACAGTTTGGCAATTTTAGCTTTCTTTTCTTTGCAACTCTTTCAGATTTTAATAGAATACTAGCTGCGTGGCCCGGCGTTGCACGGGCTGTAATGTAGGGAAGGCAGTTTGAGAAAACTACTCGCCACCAAGGCGGCTCGCCTTTAAAATAATGAGAAAAGTTTAAACAGTTTACTCGCCGTCAAGGCGGCTCGTCTTTACAGTAGCGAGGAAAGTTTCAATAAACTACTCGCCGCCAAGGCGGCTCGCCTTTACAGTACCAAGGAAAAGTTTAATAAACTACTCCCCGCTAAAGCGGCTCGCTAAAAAGCTTTCCTGCTTCAAAGAATCAATCGAATTATTTGCACATGCTTCCTCAAAAATAAAGACGATGTCAAGTAGCGCATACTTAGCACTCTCCCTAAATAACAAATAAAATTCCTTTCCAAAAAAAAATTATTTCCAAACTGCTTTCTTCTAAAATTAATTGCAAAATTCTAAACGAAAAAGTTCTTTTAATATTTGGATAGCAGCCAAAAAAAGCCCCTTCTAAAAACAGCAATTGCAATTTTATTTAAAAACACATTTTCAAAATGGCAACAGAGAAAAAATATGTCATTAATAATTAGAATAAAAACAATTGTTAGAACTTTGTTATAACACGCATTCAAAATGACAATGGAAAAAAATAACACTCTTTCATTTTAAAAAGTTCAATTTAATTAACGTTTTAATTTAAAATCGCAACGGAAAGAAATAAATATCTTGGAATTTTAAATAGTTCAATAATTTAATTAACGTTTTAATTCAAAATGGCAACGGTAGGAAATAAATATCTTGGAATTTTAAACAGTTCAATAATTTAATTAACGTTTTTATTCAAATGGCAACGGTAAGAAATAAATGTCTTGGACGTTTAATCATTTTTTAGGCTTAATCGCTTTAAACTTGACTACTTATTAATTGATATCTTCGCTAATTAAAATCGTATAATCATATAGATTGAAACTAATGAAGCCTGAAAAATTACCTATCTATCGGTACCTGGTTCGACTTTCAGTTCATTGGCGTTCAGGAGAAATAAGCGTGACATAGAAAGATAGAAAGATAGTTAGATACTCAGTTTTTAATATAAGTAGATTGAGTATTCAAACTTTTAATAATTCAATATTTCTTAGTCTATTCAATATATAAAAAAATCAACAATTTTTGAAATTCAAGTAACTAAATACCATTATGGGGCACAGAGGAACTGTTCACATCTCAACTTATATGTTATCTCAACTTAGGCCTAATTTGATAAAAAATTATATTTTTTCAATTTTTTTTTAAATTAGTGCATGAAAACTTCCCTTATTAATGCCAATTTAAGACAAAGTTCAAATCACACAAAAAAAATGGATGTGTTTTTGCTCCGAGAACTGGAACATATAAGTATATTAGCACCTTCCAAAACATAAGATCTTATGATAACTACAAAACAAAATGGTTTAGAGCAGTGGTTCTCAACGGGGGCGCTACCGCCCCCCGGTGGGCGGTGGGAAGACGTTGAGGGGCGGTTTACATATTTCGGGCAGCAGGGGGCGGTGGACATATTTTGGGCGGTAAGGGGGCGGTGGGTATATTTTGAAATGTGTTTGTAAGTACATGTTTCGGGAAGGGGGAGGTAGGAAATCTTCTGATTTTATATCGCCAAGGGATACCCTGCTAAAAATGACACGTAGAGATCAATAAAAAAAATTGTACGTGGAAATGGCCAACGGATATCAATAGAGCTAAATCAGTAGAGGTCTACTGATATCAGTTGAACAAGATGCTATGGATCGCTATTGATATTCATAGATTCTACGGTTTTGCTCCGCAGATATCGCTAGACGATGCTATGGATCTTTATTGATATCCATAGATTCTACAGTTTTATTCTACTGATATCACTAGACGCTGCTATGGATCTCTATTGATATCCATAGATTCTACAGTTTTGTTCTATTGATACACTAAAAGATGCTATGGATCTTGTTTTGATCATTACTGATATCAATAGGTCTCTACTGATTTAACAGTATTGATATCCGTAAACCATTTCCTCATACAATTTCTTTTTATTGATCTGTACGGGTCATTTTTACTAGGGATAGAACTACTCGAACAAGGTGGTGTGTCATTGCACAGGTGGTGTGCAAAATATCAAGCAGAACAAAACTGATATAAAGTTTATAATAGCAATAATTAGCCACAGCATATAAATTTTGTACATATCAGGGCATAACACTACATTGAAGTCTCAAATTTTAATGAATATGCATCGAGACTTGTATCCACTTTCATGCAATAATGCTCTAACACCGTCTAAAGCTGTGCGGTTGAATCTCTCCGCTACACTGTTAAAAAAATTTCCTGAAAATAACGAAAAAATATACGGCAGCTGAGTTGCCGGAGTGTTTCCGTTTCGTTAATTATATTTCCGTTAGGCATTTTTTCGTTTCGTAATTCTCCGTTCTTCATTTTTTCGGTTCTTATTATCCCCGCTTATACGTTATAGGCTTATACCTATACGCTTTGACTTATATGTATACATGCAAGATGGAAAATTATTTAAATTTTGCAAATTAACAAGCGCTTTTATAGCAGCTTAATATCAATAGCAAATTATCTGTGGAAGTTCAATAAATTAGTCCTTTAAGTGTCGCAAAATGCGTAGATTGTGTAGAACAACAAATGCACAAATTGAAATTTTAAGAAACATTTGAAAATTTGCGAAACAATATAAACATATAAAAAGAACAAACATGGGTAATGTGCTGCCTTATCTTTTTCGTTAGTTCTTTTTATATGTTTATATTGTTTCGTAAATTTTCAAATGTTTCTCTAAAGTTTCTTAAAATTTCAATTTGTTCATTTGTTGTTTTTTCCAATCCACACATTTTGCGCCACTTAAAGGACTAATTTATTAAACTTTCATATATAATTTGCTATTAAAATTAAGCTGCTATAAAAGCGCTTGTTTATTTTGCAAAATTTCAATAATTTTCCATCTTGCATATATAAGTATAAGCGTATAGGTATAAGCCTATAACGTAAAAATGTGGGTGATTAAAATATGGGAAAATGAGAAACAGAAAAATAGAGCAATTAAAAAAGGAGCGTAAACTAGCTCACCGGAAAATTATATATATATAACACAAAATGATGAGCAAAAATGTAAACTTAAAACTCTTACGAATTTTGTTTTTTAGAAAAAGTTTGAAAATATCCGCTCATATACTTCAAACTTTTAAACATCTTGCCTTTAAAAAAAATACTAAAGCAATACAAGAATTGGCTTTTTCTTTTCATTAAAAATTTTAGTTCATTAAAATAACATGATTTTTTTTTTGAAAAGATTACATCAATCTCGCATAAAATACTCAAAT
Source organism: Uloborus plumipes (assembly GCA_038373865.1). Lineage (NCBI taxonomy): Eukaryota > Metazoa > Arthropoda > Arachnida > Araneae > Uloboridae > Uloborus > Uloborus plumipes. The sequence goes on along the minus strand of JAXGGA010012030.1, from coordinate 8,206 downwards.
ATTTTGAAGATGGAATGATCAATGCATAGTATTTCTGAGCGCATAACTTCAAAAAATTAAAAAGTATTAACAAGGTGCATTCTTTTAAAAATACACTCAGGCACATTGAAAATAGCGACCCAAGAAGAAAGCATCGGATTGAAATGAAATTTAATACACATAATGATACAGATGAGAGATTCACTTGATCTCAAAATCAAGACAATTGAACGAATACAGGATGTGCAAGGACACAGATACAGAGCAACTTCAATAGCGCGCTGGACCACTTCTAGCTGCAATACATGCCGCCACATGGTCCGGCATTGAGTTGATTAGACGCCTGATGTTGTTCTGAGGCAGATGGGCCCACAAATTTGTAACAGCCAACTCCAAATCACGCACAGAGTGACACGATGGCATCTGACGTTTTAGCTGATCCCACACATGCTCTTTTGGGGATAAGTCGGGAGAGCGGGCCGGCCATGGAAGAGTCTGAAAATGACGTAGGAAGTCTTGAGCAACTCTTGCTGTATACGGTCGAGCATTATCTTGCTGTAAAATTGCCCCTGGGAGACCATTTCAGAAAGGTCCTACATGGGGTCGAAGAATATCATCAACGTAACGTTGGCCGGTTAAGTTTAAACGCATCACAATTAGATTGGACCGGCTATCATAGGATATGGCCCCCCAGACCATTACACCAGCTGTGCGGGCAGTGTGACATAGAACAGTGTGGGAGGAATTGTACCGCTCACCTGGTCGCCTCCACAGGGTCGCTATTTTCAATGTGCCTGAGTGTATTTTCTCTTATGTTTGAATAAAAATTAAGTTCTTCCGAAAGTTCTTTTTTTCCTTTCTGAATTTGAAACATTCGTGGTTCCTTAAAAAAAAAAATCCTGTACTGATTACTGATTTCCTCTACTGATTGAGATTTACTGATTGTTGTTACTGATTGTTACTGATTTCCTCTATTTTCATATATATTTACGTTATGGTGTTCATAGTGATCGACACTTTCAGAAATGCACTCTTAAAATTAACGAATTTCCTTTGTTTTTGATGAAATCACTTCCAAGAATATACCCCGAGCGAACATTTCGTCATTTTTTTGGGGAGGAATTTCGTCAAATGTAGCGAAATATTTCTTTATCCTAGTATCGTCAAATTGACAATAATTTTCGTAGTTTTGACAACATTAATTTCGTCACATTAACGAAGTAAAGTCATAACGTAAAAAAGCTAAGTTTTGAAACTAAGCTTTTAAATCTTGATATAAAATTACAAAACTCATTTCACTAAATTTTTCTAACCCTCAGCACCAGTAAGTTTATACATGCAACTACTAAAATGCACAATTGGTTTACATCATGAAATAACTAACTGTTAAGTCTGGACTCAGATTAAAATAAAAATAGCAGTAACAAAAATAAAAATTCTTACCTCCAAGTTCCCATTTTTGTTGCTCAAAAAAGGCAACAATAGAGCGAGTAGATTTTAAAATATACTAACACGCCCTTTTGTTGCCCATTTTGATTCTATCCATTGCGATAAACGAAGTCTTCTTAAAAATGCTGGATACCGAATAATCACATGAAAAGATCCAAATTATTTTTCCAGTCAATTTGATTAACTACGCAGAATCCTGGAATAATTCTTCTTCGAATGCTACAACAATAGTCAACGCTCTTCGACGAAGCATTTTCAAATTGAAACAAAATGGCACACATAATAACGTCCTGAGGAACACGATTAAATCACATTCGAATGTGATGTTTTTTGTAAAGTAGCTATCCAAACGACGAGACACAGATGTCCTCTTTTCCATGCTAATGCGAATAATACCAGGCGCTTTCATAGAAGCTTAAACATGCATATTAATTCTCGATGACTTTGCGTTTCTTTTGCTGTGCACTTCGATTCAGTTATAAAACATTTATGCTGCCAAAAACTAAGTCGTATCTGCGCATGCGCCAAGTCTATTCAGACTGTCTCTTACTTCCTTGTTCGATATATTTCAACCACAAAACCGGGTAAATTCCGTTTTTTGTTTCTCCAACTTGGTAATTCACGGAATAGTTCCGTTTTTTCAAGGAAAAGTTCTGTTTTGAAACGAAAACGGTAAATTTACTGTTAAAATCAGTAAAAATCTTCCTGAAAATTCAGGTTTTTTTTAACAGTGTACGCCTACTTGTTGTGGTGTATAAATCGAAGATCGTTCAATTTTAATTCCTCGTTCATTTAGAAATGTTTCGAATTGCTTGTGGCAAAATTCTAAGCCATTGTCGGTTCTAACCGATTTTAATTTTAGATTTAATGCTCGTTCTGATCTGGCTAAATAAGTTTTAAAGCAATCAAATACCTCGCTCTTGTTTTTTATCGTAAATACATCGACTTTTCTAGAATAGTCTTCTATTATCGACATAAAATGTTTTTGGAGAAACAAATAGAACCGACTTCAGTTGGAAATTGCTCTAAAAAGTAAAAAATAATTTTTTTCTTTGAACACCATCGAAACTACTTTTAAACATAAGTTTTGAAGTCGGCGCAAAAATGATAGGTAAAATGATATATAACCATATTTTGCCAACATTTTTTCAAAGAAACCATTGAAAATTAAAAGCAGAATATTTGTACCATTACACGAATGTGTGGTAATCAATGAACTGAATCCATTAAAATTTATATTTATAGTTGAATTGTAGTTGCGTATGATTCTATACATTGTTTTTGCGCCGACTTCAAAACTTATGTTTAAAAGTAGTTTCGATGGTGTTCAAAGAAAAACATTATTTTTTACTTTTTAGAGCAATTTCCAACTGAAGTCGGTTCTATTTTTTTTTTCCAAAAATATATTATTTCATTCTTTTTAGTGTAAATGCACTTAAAATAATCAAAATATAGTTAAAAAACCATGCAGCTGTTCAAAAAACTTGCAGACCTGGACTCGATCTCATTCCACCAGGAACTTCAAACCGACGCTTTTAACCACTTGACCATCGGGTCGCTCATTGCAGTAAGAATTTACGATAGCACATATTGTTTTAAATAACATGAAATTTTAGTTTTTCGATCATAACTTTTTTTCTAGTGAACAAATATCGTCATATGAATACATGGTACCTAAGTTAACCATCTCCTATCGATTTAAAAAAAAAATCGTCCAAATCGGTTCAGTAGATCAGATGTTATGTGCGAACAAATAGACAAAAAAACATATGCTTTGAATTGAGAACCTCCTCCTTTTTTGAAGTCGGTTAAAAATTGAAAGTAAAAGTAAGTAATTTGAATGACAATGTCGCCGTCAGAGTCTATAGTGAAAATGGTGAATCAGCATGCTTCATGTCTGCCTATTTACCTTATGAGGAGAAAATTCCTTTAGCAACTTCAGCCAGGAACTTTGTTGACTACTGTGCGGAAGCCAAGCTGAAGTTTATTGTTGGATGCGATGCTAACGCACACCATGTTGTGTGGGGAAGTAGTGATTGCAACAAAAGAGGTGAGGATTTAATAGAATATATTCTATGCAACAACTTACATATCCTCAACAGAGGTAATAAACCAACTTTTATTACCCGTAATAGATGCGAAGTCATTGATTTAACTTTCTGCAATGACAGAGCTTTCAACTGTGTAAACGATTGGCATGTGTCGGAGCGGATTACCCTCTCTGACCACAGACTAATCTTTATGACTCTTTCAGGACCTGTTTTAAGCAGTCTGCGGGAGAAAAGGAATCCCAGACGCACTTCCTGGGACTCCTATAAAGAGGATCTTAAACTCCTCCTATCAGGTAAGAAATTCAAACTTACAAATCTTCTTGACCTGGAGTTAGCTGTTGATTCACTTCAACATTCTATTCTCCAGGCTTTCCATCAAAACTGCACTGCTGTGTCCACTAGTTTACCAAGACGAGTTGCTTGGTGGTCTAAAAATCTTAGTGGTCTACGCAAACTTTGCAGAAGGCTCTTTAACAAAGCCAAAAAAACTGGTGATTGGCCTGCCTATAAGGAGGCTCTCACCAAGTACAACAAGGCTGTAAGAACAAGTAAACAAGATGCGTGGACTAAATTCTGCAGCCTATTAGACAGCGTTTCTCGTGTGGCCAAGCTCACGAAAATACTTTCCAAAGACAGGACTTGTCAACTCGGAGCAATCGAAACGAATGATGGCTCCTATACCAAAGATGGTAGTAGCACCCTGGCAGAGATGTTCAAGGTGCACTTCCCTAACTCCATAGCCAGAGATGAGGGACACCATCCGGTTGTCCCTCTTCATTCCTTACGTAGCAATAAGGAAAAATGGAAAACTGCTGGTGATATTGTTACCCCAGACAGAATTGCATGGGCAATCAATTCACACAAGCCTTATAAATCTGCAGGACCGGATGACATTGTACCAGTTCTCCTGCAAAAAGGTGTTGACATCATCACTCCACATCTGTGTAGGATCTACAGATCCTGCCTTGTGTTCGGTTACGTTCCCTGTGCTTGGAGAACCTCTAAGGTGGTCTTCATTCCAAAGCCAGGCAAGCCAAACTATCACGAGGCTAAAGCCTTCAGACCTATCAGCCTTACTTCTTTTCTCCTTAAAACCCTGGAGAAATTGATTGATAGGTACATCAGGGATGGCATCCTAAAAACAACTCCTCTTTCTAGGTGCCAGCATGCTTACCAACCCGGTAAGTCGACCGAAACAGCACTGTACGATCTAACAACAGCTCTGGACAGTGCAGTTAATGGAAAGGAATTGGCTCTTGCTGTTTTCCTCGATATTGAAGGAGCCTTTGATAAAGTCTCTACCGAGACTATTTGCAATTCCCTCATTCGGAAGGGAATAAACCCCATGGTCTGTACCTGGATTAATAGTCTTCTTACCACCCGCATGACAAAAGCTAGCCTGCTGGGTGATTCCCTTTTAGTGGAAAACTGCCAGGGATGTCCACAAGGGGGTGTACTTTCCCCCCTTTTGTGGAGCCTGGTTGTGGATGAACTTCTGGAAAGACTTCGTCAAAAGGGTCTGCACTGTATAGGCTATGCAGATGACATAACTCTGGTTATAAGGGGCAAGTTCTATGATACGGTCTGCAACCTTATGAGAACAGCCCTCAAGTCAATTGAAAGCTGGTGCAGTGAGGTGGGCCTCACTGTGAATCCCAGCAAGACGCACTTGGTTCTCTTCACTAGAAAACGGCTGAAGGATCTTTGCAAGATTGAGTTCTTTAACTCTCCCCTTGACTATTCCAATGAAGTCAAGTACTTGGGTGTGATTTTTGACAGTACTTTAAACTGGAATTCGCACCTCAAGCTTGTTACTGACAAGGCCAAAAGGATCTTTTGGTCCTGCAGGCGCGCCATAGGCAGTAATTGGGGGTTTTCACCAAAAATTGCCCATTGGGTCTACACCAGGGTTATTGTACCCACAATAACTTATGGGGCCATTGCCTGGTGGGGTAAGACCCGTAATGTAACTACTGAGAGCAGTCTTACCACCCTACAAAGGATGGTTACCATTGCAATTACTAGTGCAATGAGAACTACTCCCTCTCAAAGCCTAGAACTTCTTATAGGTTTACTTCCACTTCACAAACAAGTGGAACTGGAAGCGATTACCTGTTCATATCGCCTGAACCTCCTGGGTCTCTGGAAGACCCCTCGCCACTCGTCTCTTTATGATAAACTTTGTATAGAGGCTGTCAAGCATCCCTACTTTTTGATGCCAAGCGACTGGTTGTTAAAACATTTTAGTTTCAATGCTAATTATAACATTGTGTTTCCTTCCAGAGAACAGTGGAAGGATGTTCCGAAGCTTGTCGGTAATGCCAATGAAATTTGGTTCACTGACGGCTCTAAGACCTCTTCCGGTACTGGCTCTGGTGCTTTTTGCAGCAGCAGCAAAACAAAGCTTTACTTTTCGCTTGGGAAGCTTGCTACGGTTTACCAGGCTGAAGTTCTTGCTATCCTGGCATGTGTAACCAATTGCCTTGAACGCGACTTAACTGGTAAGGTCTTAAAAATCTTCTCTGATAGTCAAGCCGCCTTAAAAGCCCTCAATAGCTACTGCTTTACTACCAAGTCAGTTTGGGAATGCCACAATGCACTGGCAAGGCTCGCCAGCAAGAATAAGGTTACACTCTACTGGGTCCCTGGCCACCGTAACATTGATGGAAACGAAGCTGCTGATCAGCTTGCCAAATTGGGCTCCAACATGCCTTTCGTAGGTCCTGAACCTGCTATTGGGTTGCCCTATAACAAAGTCAGGAATACTATAAGAAACCTGCTTATGAATGACTCATATGCCAGGTGGCTTCAGTCTGACTCACAGAGGCAAGCTAAAGCTCTCAACCAACGTCAACCCTGGCTGAGGTCCAGAGAGCTACTTAGTTTGAGCAGAAAAGAGATTAAGATGTCTATTGGACTTCTCACTGGACACTGTACTCTTAATAGACACCTAAACCTGTTGGGTATCACTGATGACCCAGCTTGTAGAGGCTGCCTTGAGGCAGATGAAAGTTCTGGTCATGTTCTGTGTGAATGTGATTTTTATTCTGCTTACAGGTTTGAACATTTGGGGTACCATTGTTTAGATCCCTATGAACTGTCTAGCATTCCTGTTAGACATCTGCTTAAGTTCATTTCAGCTACTGGACTCTTGTAGGGTTCTAATGGGGATAGTACAATAGACCTCTGGTCGCAGTGCTTGCGCTGCCTTGGGAGCGCCCCCTTTTCACTTCATTCATTCAAGTAATTTGAATTGTGGGAGAAGGAGTTAGAGTAAGACTTGAAAAATTGGTGCAAGTTTTTGCTTTTCATGGAAAATAATTTTCAACTAAAGTGGACTCTTTAGCTTTTTTCAAACACCACAAATCAAAATCTTATTTTTTAAAAATGTGTGTCACTTTAATGATCGTTCATACCCCCCCCCCTCCTCGCAGTGCAAAAAAACATTACACAGCAGATTTTTCCCAATAACTCAACACTCATGGTGTTTGATACATTTTATTTGTTTGTAATGATGTTTTTTAGTCACAACCAATATGAAAATCCCAAAAAATAGTTATGCAGCGTCCATCAGTTGTTTCCCACACATAGCCATGTATCACGTTCACAACACACGCACACCACGCGCTGTGCACGTGAACGCCAACCAATGAGAAAAATCTCACCCACACATTCACGTGTACATCACGTGTACACCACGACCTGTGCATGTGGACATTGGCCAATGGGAAGCTACGAGCTGCATCCCTCTTCTGGGTCTCGACCCCTCAAGCTTGACTTCGAGCACAACCACCGCATCAACAGGATGCGTGCCAATCTTTTTCCTCTTTGTACATAGCATTTTTGTATATAATATTTAATCAAGTGAATAAATGCTTGATAACAACTCTCTCTTTAATCGGGTGTCACAGCACTGGTGACCCGGCAATTAAATGGACATTTAAAAGTAAATTTTCATCATTTCAATGCCTTCAAGAGCGAGAGCAGTCAACGCCAACTACAGGACTGATTTTCTTCTCCGTTTCCGTTCCCTCGGGGCTCCCTTTCGCTTTCTTCGGAGAAGACTACACCGGATGCACAATGCCAACCTGTCTACCATCGCAGAGCAAGGAGAAGGAATGGATGCCGCATTTGGCTCCTTATCAAACTCGTTTTGCATTTGGCGCAATTCCTTAAATTTCACCGTTCGCTCGCTATTTTATTGTCCTAGGTGAATGATTAGCGCCAGTTAAAAGTCTTTTTTATTGTCCTAGGTGAATGATTAGCGCACTTTAAAACAGTCTTAAAAAATCAATTATTTTGATACATCCAGCGTTATACGTGACATATTGCCTAATTATTGTGTTGACTAAGTAATATAAAAAGAAATATAAAGCGAAGTAGAAATTTAGGAAAAAACATAAATTTAAACCAGCGAAATGCAACTTCACATGACCTAGGACATTGAATAAATGAATGTTATTCTATTTAATGATTAATATCACCAGTATTTTAAATTTTTTCCTGACAACCATTCGATGGTATTTTGTGTTGATTTTCTTTCAAAGTCTCTACGAGGTCTGGAAACATAGAAATCTAAACAAAAAAAAGCAATTTTTTTTTAGAGTGATCCTTTCAAGACTAGATTGCTCTCAGTTTATGTATTAAAAAATGTATGTTGCAGTTGATGTCAATATTGTGAAAACATGGTTTATAATTTTTGTATTGCAATGCACTCTTTAAAACAG
>JAXGGA010012029.1:0-40232 GCA_038373865.1 Uloborus plumipes | reverse complement strand
TTGTATTATTGTATATTTACGACATCTAAAAGCATAAAAAACACAAATTAGTGCAAAAACAATGAATACTTCTTCTCAAATTTCAAATTTAAATACTTTTTTAACAAAATTTCAAAATGTTCCAGGCGTCGCAATTTTTTTTCAAACTTTGAATTTCTACTTAATTTCCAATCATTAGGCATGATGGCACAAAACAATGCATTATATTCAATGTTTTATGAGATAATTTATAAAAAATGGCTGAAAATAAAAATTTTCAGTTGAAAAAAATGATATAAATTTTCATTTTCAGCCATCTTTTATAAACTATTACATAAAACATTGCATGCAATGCATTGTTTTATGCAATCATGCCTAATGATTGGAAATTAAGTGGAAATTCAAAGTTTGAAAAAAAAATTGCGACGCCTGGAACATTTTGAAATTTTGTTACAAAAATATTTAAATTTGAAATTTGAAAAAAAATATTCATTGTTTTTGCACTAATTTGTGTTTTTTATGCTTTTAGATGTAGTAAATATACAATAATACAAGCACACAAAGTTTTAGACATATAAATCAATAATTGAAAAAATCAATTTTATTTGTCCACTGTAGCCTTAAAAGCAAATCACGTGCGACAGAATGGATAGTTTTCACTTCACAAGTTTTTTAGCATTCGAAATTATTTTATAAAATTTAAGATGCAGCATGCAAGGCACATTTTTTTTTTTGCAAAGCAATGGAAAAGAAATCTAGTCTAGTCTTTCTGAATAGAATATGAGAACCATATTCATTAAGGAACTAAAACGTGCAAAAATGCCGATTTGATTGCGTAATCTTCAACGAACAAGTCTGTTTGCAAAATCGAATATCTGTATTCAATACCGTTTATTTGTTCAGCTTGCCGATTATCGTACGTTGCTTAAAGAGTAGAGAATATTAATGCGGCATGTGACGTATGTAATCTATTTAGTGTTCTCATCAAAACTGGTTTCAGAATCGGCAACAGCTGATCAATTCTGAAAATTATTACTCACCTGAAGTTAAAACGTGAGCGCCTGACGTGACTGATTGAAAACGACTTTCCTGTGTTAAAATTCTTGGAAACCAGTGTTCTATTCTTTTTAACCCTGTTCTGCATTGATTTCATGCACTGGAAGTTTTTGTTTGTATTCACTTTGGTGGACGTCCAAGGAGACTGATTTCATGCAATCGCAATATATTTTATCTAATTTGTGATCTGAATTTTTTCACAGAACTCGCACAATTGTTTCTTCTGTAGTCATTCGAGAAAATTGTTTCTTTTGAATTTAGTTAAAAGCTTGGACCGACAATGACTTTCTGTAAACGAAGTAATCCATCCAGGGTCATCCCGCAGAATGATAGCAAAATAAAAAATATTTAGTTGCTGCAACATTCCTTTTCTTTCTTTTTTTCAGAAATTATACATAGAAACAAATGTAATATAGTAGCTAAAAGCCCTACGTAAAAAAAAAATCTGTCAAAAAGAACTTTTCCAAAAACTTCGGTAGGTATAAACAAGAACTGATTACCCAAAAAGCTCGAAAAACTTGAGCTCCCCCTTAAAATTTTCAGGAGGCCCAAAAATGACTGAAAGCCTGTGATAAAAAATTCCAGTTTCTGCTTTTGAATGCAGGTACTGTCGGCCCCGCTTAATCAAGTAACGGATAAACGAATACCCCGCTTATACGAATAAATCTTCAAGGAACCAAAGCCATAGACGCAATGTTAAATACCCCGCTTAATTGAACAACATTTCTTGGAACCGACAGTATCTCAAGTCAATTGTAAATATTAAAACTGGTTCAATAAAAATTTTCGGAAAGTTTTAAAAATGAAGACACATTTCATAAAATATTAATCCCCGCACAAGCTATTTTTAATTGTGGGATTTGACCCACCTTTTTTCAATGTGATGCTTTTATTAATTCTGTGAATTAATAAATCTATTTTTCTTAACTAATCATAGAATTACATTCTACTTGAGCCGCTTTTAGGAATAATATTTGTACCCTTTAGAGAGGTTTATTCTATGTCTCAAGAGTACAGAAACACCCCCCCCTCCCCCCGTCTCAAAATAAGACCGAGCTTAGCTTCCTCTAACTTCAGAGCTGATTCGGACACTGGGTATAAAAATAACTAGCTGTCGTGGCCGTCACGAAACTTTCTTCTATATTTATCTCATGAATTCCAGTTATTATCGTAATAACCCTGCAAATTCAGAATCAATGAGCGAAATTGGAAATCATTGCAAAAGCCTTGTTTAGATTAATTGCAAACATTTTATTTGTTAGTAAAAAGAAACTGGCAGCAGTTAAAAATTTCAAATCATTGAAAGTTTTCAGCTGTTTTGATAATTAAATAGCGTGAAAGCGATTTTTTAATGAATTAATTTTTCGCATTGTTGACTAAGCGCAAAAATCACCCCACCCTCCCCCCGGGGAGATTGGCGCCAAAATTTAATCGATGCTTGCTTCCATATTGGGTTAGTGTTATTCAAAATTTCATTCAAATCTCAGCAATATTTCTCGAGATACAGTAGGTGCAATGACAAAATAAGCACTTTTGATTGCTCCACCCCCCTTTGAGATATTGACACACAAATTGAATCAGCACTTGTACTCAATAGGGTCTACCTATGGACCAATTTTCGTTCGATTCCGCCTGTTACTTCCTGAGATATAGCAATCACCTCCGCGCAGAACACGTGCGATTGCTCCACCCCCCTTTGAGATATTGACACACAAATTAAATCAGCACCTGTACTCTATAGGGTCTACCTATGGACTAATTTTCGTTTGATTCCGCCAGTTACTTCTGGAGATATAGCAGTCACCCTCGTGCAGAACACGTGCGATTGCTCCACCCCCCTTCGAGATATTGACAAACAAACTGAATCAGCACCTGTACTCAGTAGGGTCTACCTATGGACCAATTTTCGTTTGATTCCGCCGGTTACTTCCTGAGATATAGCAATCACCCCCGCGCAGAACACGTGCGATTGCTCCACCCCCCTTGGAGGAATTCGCTAAAAAAAGTCAGGTGCACCAGTTCACATGGTGGTACATATGTGCAAAAATTTTTGTTCGATTTCATTCAGTAGTTTTTGCTCTAGCGCGGCCACAAAAACTGGTCACACACATACAGACTCACACACAGACACACAGACAGACAGACATTTTCCAAAAATGGTCGAAATGGACTCAGCGCACCTCAAAACGTGCAAATCCGTCAAAATTCGACATTCGAAAATTTTCACGAAACCAATACTTTCTTCTATATATTAGATATAGAAGAAAGTAAAAATTAGTGACAAGAGCAAAGAAACAAGGGAAAGGCGCAAACAAAAATATTTAAGTCAAAAAAGCGGATTAGGGAACAGCGGAAGATTTTCATCTGTTGCTGAGGTGCAATTCACGTTATTTTTATCATTTAATTTTCTTGAAAGTTGCGTTAATTCACGATAACAATAAACCCACCTTCAAATATGTGATTCAAAAGCAATAACTATTTTCACTGTTAACAGAAGAATTAAATTCTTCGAACTTTAAATGGTATGCTTCATTAAGATTCCAATGTACATTTTCTTTTTGCTCTCTCATATTTCCATGTCTGAAAATGAACAAAATTTCTGAATAGGAAGCTATAAAAGCCACCTAAAAATAACCATTTCAGAAATCATCATCCACGTTGCAAGGTTATGAACTCGAATTTTCAGAGCAAATCCGACCTTTGGCAAAGAGGAAAACCAAACAGTCTGCGAACGCAACCTCCAGATTTTTATTTTCCTTCGCGGTCTACATTTAAAACAAGAGGTCGTGTAGAAGAGCAATGGATGAGCACCAGAGACAACGGCCGATATTCTCAATGGATATGTAGGTCGGCCGAGATTCCAACAATATCTGGTTTTTCTTTCTGGTCGATGACCTACCTACCTAGCAGGAAGTTTTCCCCAGTCTGTCTTGAAGTGCTTTTACTTCCACTACTATAAATATGTCTTAGCAAATTGCTTACATTCAAAATTTAAAAGTTCTAGTTTCTTGGCAACGCTTAAACGAATACTGTCGGTTCCAAGAAATATTATTCGATTAAGCGAGGATCTTTAACATCGAGTCTGTGGCATGGGAAATATTCAGTTCTACGATATTTTACTCGTATAAACGGGGTATTTTATCCGTTTGCTGATTATCGTTTATCCGTAAGCTGATTAACCGCGGCCGGCAGTATTTATCCGCAATTAAAAAACAAGAAATAAATTCAAGGGCGTAGCTAGGGGGTGCAGATGCACCCCCCCTAGATCAGAGCCAATGGGAGGTCACTTTGACCTCCCATTTTATTTATTTTTTTGAGAAAAGATTGTCTCCTTTCATGCTTTTCATTGTAACATGCTGGTGCAGACAAATAAGTTCGTATTTCATTACTCTGTGAAATTTGGAATTTCATTCGGTCATTGACAGTCCCCCCCCCCTCGCCTCCTCTCCCACCAATAAATTTTAAGTCCTTGGCGCCACTAATCAGAGATTGCACTTCATTCTTTACCTCACACGGAGCCTCTTTTTCCAAACCCAAATTTGTTTTTCAGCTTGAAAACAACTTTTTTAATCTGAGTATGCAAAGAATAAAAATTTTAGGGTGAAATACAGGGACGTCATTTCAAGTTCTTCCAGGGGGGGGGAAGGCAAAGGGTCCAAACTCAATGCAATTTCATCGGAAAACATCAAAAGCCACGCCCACTTATATGTAAATACATTGATTTCTCAAAGTCAGGGGAGGCAATTGACCCCCTCGTCCCCCTTAAATGACGGGCCTGGTGAAACATTGCCGAAAAATGTCAAGAAGCACTATTAATCACTAAATGAGGAAACTTATCCCCATTGAAAGTGCAATGCTACCATAGTATGAGGCGCCGAGCACGAATGCGACGTTGTTCCCCCCCGCTGGATTCGTTTATTAGATTGTATTCCCCTTCCTCATCATGTCTAGGGAAATGAAATAATATGGGACTAAGCAGAAATACTGCTATGGTGCACTTTCTGAAATTTACTGAATGATTAAAAAATAAATAAATAAAATACAAGAATGCATACTTATCTATGTCTACCAAAAGAGACGTGAGGCATCACAAAAATAAATAAATTAATGAAAGAAAAAATAATAATAATAAAGAAGTTAAGCCTTGCAATACTGTCTCACCGTTTTCAAATTTCATCAGCCAATTTGTATCGGATAAGAACTTTTTAGGAGGTCACAGTGACCTCCTATTGGGTGCCACTGCTTGCACCCCCCTAACGTGAGTCCTGGCTACGCCTTTGAATAAATTGTTGGAGAGACCAGAGTTACCAGGAGTTCAATGAAACCGTCACGTGTCCCAACTAAATTTGACTTCAATTTTTCAATAGTATCCACTAGGGATGCACCGATTAATCGGCCACTTTGCCGATGTTTAATAATCGGCAGAATCGCTCCGATTAATCGGCGGAAAAAATATTTTTCAAATATCATTCTTTAAATTATACCTTTACTAAGAAACTAAGAACAATTTTATTAACAGTAATAATAATCCTAACAGTTGATATAATTTTTTTTTAAACTTAATTATCCTACTTTGAATAAATATGCATTGACAATGTTGCAATATTTTTCATGTGGCGATAGTTTTCTCTTAGCACAGTGCTTTTAGTTAACCTCTAATTTTCAAAGAATAAAAGTATTGAATTAAATGCTACTAATTATTAAAAAATATGAATTAAAAGTACTCCTAAATTGGAGTGCTCACCACAGACTCCTCCTCCCCCTTTTTTTTTTTTGAATTTTTATGTAAATTAAAATAACTATAACAATGTGTCAATACTATTATTGACAATTATATGAAAATTGGTTTTAAGATATTTGATAAAATGTTGAAATTATTTTGTGAAAACTAGGAAAATTGGAAAAAATCTTCTCTCGGAAATAAATTACTTATTATTTCTAACTTCGAATTGTATAAGAGAGAAAAAACAGTGATGGTAAAATTGAAAACAATCATCCTCATCATTAATCGGCCGATTATCAACTGCCGATTAATCGGTAATCGGCCAATTTGCTTATCGGTGCATCCCTAGTATCCACCAAACACGTAACTACGGGGGGGGGGGGGGTGCGCCACCTCGAAATCAATGCTAACGTTTAAAAGCCATACAGATAAAAATAAACTTTGATTTTCGAATTTTGTAAACACATTAAAATGAAATGACTAAAAGCGTCAAAAAAAAAAAAAAAAAACTAATATATTCAAATTGGGGCTGTCGCTAAGGGGGTGAGGGTGTGCCCCCCCCTTTTTCTTAAAAAGGAACTGCTCATTTTCGTGATGCAGGGGGGGGGGGGTGACCTTCGCAATGTTAGAAGTTATGCTTTGTCTTTTCGTGCGAATGAACAAAAAAAGTGTTACTCTAAAATTAAATAGAACAGTGCAACTTAAAATATTGCTTATTCGAATTTTTTCGGGCAGTAGACCTATAAGAGAATTTCCGACCCCCCCCCCCCTCCCACTCGAGTTTTAACATACGAGCCGTGTTTCGGCCGACTAGTCGCTTTTTAAATGCCAAATAGCAGACATAACACTTTTAACAAACTAGTTTTTCAAGAATAAATCAACTAAACAAAATATTAAATGAGAATATCAACAAATTTTATTGTACAAATAGGGCATAGAAGACACGAAACACATGTTACATAATATACAAGTAGAAATAAAACAAAGTGAATGCTCCAGGCACAGCATGGAATTTTAAGTTATGCATCTTTCAAATCGTCTGGCAGAGGCAGTTTAGGATGCTTGTTTTCAAAATGTTGCCTGTGTGTCTTAGGATCTGGCATTTGGGCCTAGAAATGATTAAAAAACTTATTAAATAGCTTTGGATTGCTGAAACCAAGCATTTTTTCTATTAATCAACTAAAGAAAAGAAATAAATGTATTAGTAAAAAAGGTGTAATTGCTATTTTGTAGCTTACATCGAAAGGATGGCAGGATTTAAAACTACTTTATGAAAAGAGAGGGGGGGGGTTGATATTTAGTAGCTTCTGGATTAGTTAAGTTTAGTCAAGGGTCACACAGCACATTCTGATGGTCAAAAAGTAGGATATTTTAGCAAAAAAGTAGGACAAGTATTTTAATGAAAAAAAAGGAAATAGATAAATATAGCAGTCATTATATTCGACTAGAGAACTGTATGTATACTCTTTTTGCAGTCAACTTCTGAACCAAGTAATTGGAAATTTCATTTCTTTGAAATGTTTCAAAATTCTGATGAAATATTTATAAACATAAAATCAAAAAGATATGCACAATACTGATGCAGAAACAATATTGAATTGTTGAACGCAGAAACTTTAAATTTATAAGTAAAACTTTCAGTTTTTAGAGCGGTTAGTAAATTTTAAACAAAGTTTGGAAATTTTTACTTTTAATTTTTTTAAGCTACATATAAAGAATTGAAAAAAATCATTATTTCAGAAAAAAACAATATAAAGTATCAGAAATAAATGAAACCTTTGTGCAAAAAAGTAAAATTTAAAATACCATTTATTGCACAAAAACTAGCAGAATACAGCATACATGTTTCAGAGTTACAAGGAAATGAGTGCAAAAGAAGGGAGATTTTTCAGATGTCTTGTCATCTATTTGCGGATTTCTTTTGGATTATTAATGGCTTTCCTTGTAACATCAAAAAAAAAAAAAAAGCAGAAATCAGTGGTGCAAGTGAGAAGGTATGGTTCGGGAGCATCTTCAGAGCTGGAAGAATTTCATTAGGGAGCAGCAGAATGAATTGTGTTTCGGAGCAGCCTGGAATAAGATGCTACCTGACTGATTTAAACACATGCATTCATAGTAATTTAAATATTTGGATTTTAACTAAGCATTAATAATCTTATATTAAACTTTAGTTATCATTTTAAAATACTATATGTTATTTGATTAGGTGGCCAGCAAAATGTTTCACTGCACGAAACTCGAATTTCAGAAACAAGAATATAGAAATTACAACATTCATTTAAAATTCTAAATGAAGCTATAAATTCATCCACTTTTTTACAATTACATTGGTTTCACCAATGCACTTTATTCATAAGAGAAGACACCTAATCTAGAAGTGGAATTCGTGGCAGGCAAATATGAACTATGAAATGCATTCAATGAGATTCAAATCACCAGTTATTGAGTCTCTTATTCAAATGAAAAAAAAAAAAAATAGTATAAGTTCACTTTACCGTAGCTTCACATTTAATTTGTTCTTTCTGTTTTTCTTCTTCAATCACCTCTTCACATTCTGTGTTCTTCCAGGCAATTTTCGTGCGATTTAATACGATTTTCATATGATTTTAAATGAATATTGCAATTTCTATATTCTTGTTTATGAAATTCGAGTTTCGTACAGTGAAACATTTTGCTGTCTACCTATTCAAATAACATGTAGTATTTTAAAACGATGACTAAAGTTTAATATTAGAGTGTCAATGCTTAGTTAAACATACGCTAATTTTCTATGTTTCTTTGTACTTAAAACTTCTCCAACACATTGGTATTGCAGCAAAGAGTCTCATATAATCAGTCTGTCATTTAACATGAGCTCAGACATTTTACATTAATCTTAAGTCAGGATTCTTCTAGAAATGGAGAATCCTCTCGCCACATCTCCATTTCCAAGAGACTAAAAAATGTTTCCCTTACTAAGCTCATTAAATAAAGCATATTTTAGTTGTCATAGAGGAGTTTTGTTCAGACCTTCTCTCTAAAAATGATCGATACTTAAGTGTTGATCATTAATAGAAGGAAAAGAAACTTGAGATTGTAATACTCTATACTCATTTCTACAGATGCAAAATCCATTTCAAGAAAGTTTTGAGATTTTGCCAGCAGTCCAGTAAGTTTTTAACAGCTTGTTGTGGAAACCTATGCTTGTTGCAAACATGTACAAAACATAAAATTGTCAGAACTTCTGAACTGTGGAACGGGATAATTATGCACTGCCGTAAGTCTCTTTGAACATTAAGCAATAAATTCTCTTTCCTTTAACATGACATAGTGAGAGCACAACTAAGAAAATCCTAAAGAAGTATTTTAGTATGCATTTAAGATCATAATTATAACTTATACAATTTCAAACTTTTAAAATACTGCTTTTCAGGACAAGTTCAAAATTAAAACATTTGCTTGATTCTTTTAAACATTTTCCAAAAAAAATCAGTAATAATGGATAATTTACTGCTTAATAAAACTAAGCTTACAAAAAATTAAATATATAAATAGCAAAAAATATATTGGTTATTAAAAGAAAAGCTAAAATAAGCTAATCTAAGGTAGCCTACGTCAAAATAACGTCCGAGTGTCAAATATATTAAAATATTTGCAAGATGCATTATTAGGGTTGAAATCTTCAATACCGCAAGCTTTTTCCACAATGTAAAGTTAGATGTTGGTGTACTTCTAAAAAAATTTTTATTTATCAAAATAAAACATAAAATAATTTAATCATAGCATATGTCAAAGTAATTTGATTGTCAAAAATTTGAAAACATTTACAAGATGCAAAAGGATCGAAATCTCAAACAAACAGAATATTTTTGTTTTGTGTTTAGCATATCGTCATAGCAATTGTCACAACATACAAGGACCAAAAGGAAAGAAATGTCACTTTTCGCAAAGCACCCGTTTTGGTGCAGTCAGGCACAATTTTAGTCAAAAATGTGTTTGGGAGCAGGATGGTGAAATATTCCACATTTGGCGCACACACTTGCGCCACTGCTTATTTTAACACCGCATTATGGAAATTACACGTTAAATCAATCAAAAAAAAAATATATAATTTTTGACCTCACCATTTCTGATTCTCACAAAATTTGGTGTGAGGAACATATATGCTGAGTTAAGTATTTCTGCTGATTTTAAGATTTTTATTTTAAAAATTGTACGAAATACAGAACTGTAAAAACAGCAAAAAGTGTAAAAAAAAAAAAAAAAAACTAAAAGGCACACTAAAAAAAACATTGGCTGCATGCAAATGACTAACTTCTCTCCTAATTGCAGTAGAATAAAAAGTCAAAAACCATTGGAAAGCTAAAGAATGAAGCTTTCTATTGATATATACACTGCGATGCAAAAGTTTAGACAAAATGCAAATATGTGAATAAAAAGAAAACTATTCAACGAAATGCGTTCAAATTTCTACTGCAGGTACACAATATGGTCCCAAACACGTGTCTGGAGTTCTTATAACTATAACTGGAATCAAATTTTGGATATTACAAAAGACATTTTTTTACATTGTTGCAAAAGTTTAGACAATAGTCAGATTTTATGCAAATATCCCTTTAAATGTGATTGGTGGAGGAAATGCGGGACTGTATTATTCATTTATAAAGTGCAGAGATTGCTGAATAAATAATCAAAATCTCAAAAGCTCTTTAGTTCTCGTGTAAAGAAGATGAGAGAGTTAGGAAGCCAAAATTTGAAAATGAACCTACTTTATTAATTTTTTGACTTTTAAATCGGCTCTAGTATGATAGTACATTGTTTTTTACTTTGTGGAGAGCAAATTCAGACATGCGTTTCGATCAAAAAGTCCAAGAAAAATTATATTTCTTAAGGATGAAGGAATTGAAAAAACGGCTCAGACTGACGATTCGCCCCTTAATCCTACAAAATTTCAACTTGGGTCAAAAACAGCACGTGACAGCATAAGTAGATGAACAACTGAATCGGAATGCATAAAAAAAAAACAAAGAACTGTGCCTGAGCTTTTTCGGACAGAGTGTCCCAAATAAGCCAGATTTTAATGTGAAAAGCAGCATATGTATCATCGTGACTAAAAAATGAATGGTACTTTCTTTGATAAAAATTATTAAAATTGGGATGGCCTAGATGGATTATAATTCTTTTCGCAGGACTTGAGAAATATCCAATGATCATATGCTGTGCTGCTTTTACCAATAAAATATGGCTTATTTGGGACACTCTGTCCGAAAAGGCTCAAGCACAATTCTTTGTTTTTTTTATGCATTCCGATTCAGTTGTTCATCTACTTATGCTATCACGTGCTGTTTTTGACCCAAGTTGAAGTTTTGTAGGATTAAGGGGCTAATCGTCAGTCTGAGCCGTTTTTTCAATTCCTTCATCCTTAAGAAATATAATTTTTCTTGGACTTTTTGATCGATACGCATGTCTGAATTTGCTCTCCACAAAGTAAAAAACAATGTACTACCATACTAGAGCCGATTTAAAAGACAAAAAATTAATAAAGTAGGTTCATTTTCAAATTTCGGCTTCCAAACTTTCTCATCTTCTTTACACGAGAACTAAAGAGCTTTTGAGATTTTGATTATTTATTCAGCAATCTCTGCACTTTATAAATGAATAATACAGTCCCGCATTTCCTCCAGCAATCACATTTTAAGAGATATTTGCATAAAATCTGACTATTGTCTAAACTTTTGCAACAATGTAAAAAAATATCTTTTGTAATATCCAAAATTTGATTCCAGTTATAGTTATAAGAACTCCAGACACGTATTTGGGACCATATTGTGTACCTGCAGTAGAAATTTGAAAGCATTTCGTTGAATAGTTTTCTTCTTATTCACATATTTGCATTTTGTCTAAACTTTTGCATCGCAGTGTAACATGACTTTCTTATGGTAGGTTAGGGTTTCAAGGTCATTGACTAACTTTTGACCTTTAATATCTCAAAACAAGCCTCCTTAGAATTTCATCAAAAAATATATTTTATAGCTCTTCCACTGTTCTTCTCCCACATCAAAACTTAGTCTGGCACCGTAATAGCAAGGTACTCAAAAGAAATCAGGAATGTTAACATGCTTTACATTAGGGAATTCCGTATGTTAGGCCAATCGCCTTCTTGACCACAACATTACCGATCTTAATGAAATTTGGTGTGAAGAGCACACATGACAAGATGAGTAATCCTACTAATTTTTCGATTTTTATTTTAAAAATCTGTACGATATACAGGGCTGTAAAAAACAAAAAGGGCGAAAAAAGAACAAAAAGTGATTACATGCAAATGACTAACTTCGCTTATAATTATAGCAGAACAGAAATTCAAACACCATTGTAAAGCTAAGGAATAGAGCTTTCTATTGATATATAACATGACTTTCTCACAACAGGTTTAAGTTTCAAGGTCACAATGACCTGTCGTGATCTAGTCGTCGAAACTTAAACCTGTCTCAGAGAGAGTCATGTTATATATTAATACAAAGCTCTATTCCTTAGCTTTGCAATGGGTTTTGAATTTTTATTCTACTGCAATTAGGAGAGAAGTTACAGTCATTTGCATGTAGCCACTTTTTGTTTTTTCGCGCTTTTTGCTGTTTTTTACAGCCCCGTGTTTCGTACAATTTTTTTAAATAAAAATCTAAAAATTGGCAGTAATACTTAGCTAGTCATATATATCCCTCACACCAAATTTTGTGAAAATCTAAACTGGTGAGGTCACGAAGGTGATTGATCTGACATGGAATTGCCCATAACTGGCTCTGCACAATGAAAAAGACCCATACATTTGTCAAATATTCAGGCCCGTCATTTAGGAGGGTCAATTGCGCCCCCTCTCCGACTTTGAGAAATCAATGTATTAACATATAAGTGGGCATTGAAACTGTATTGTGTTTGCACCCTTTACTTTTAGAACTGTAAACAGATAACAAGGGTTGGAGAAAAAATGGGATTGCTTCTGATAGAGTGCCCAGCTGTTTAAAATTATAGCCACCTGACTGTTACATTTTGACCTTATTTTGGCAGAAAATGATTTTTTTTTTGGTGTTTACAAGTGTAGTGTTTTGGTTATATTCAGGAATAATTAATGTATTTTTCGTCTGTCTGTTAATATTGGAAGTTCGGTATTATCTGTTGTACTATGTCTCTACTTTCGCATTTTTTCCTCCGAATTTTTGGCGAATATGTCGGTCATTATTAATGACATTCATCATATAAACCTGATGAAATATGATTCTAAATTTGACTTTAATAAATTATTTTATTTACCGTTTTAAAACTTCTGATGCTTTCATTTTGAAAAATGCGATCTCTGCATCTGATATGAAAAGCAAACTTTACTTATTTTTCAAGCTAATTACTCTTTATTAGGAGGCAAATAAATGAAAATTCGCTTTATTTTTTGAGCACATCATTATTAAAAATTTTTTAAAGCAAAATTAACTGTTCTTTAAAAAAGTCTAAATGTTAAACACTGAATGGTCCGTTCATTTAATTTTTGCAGTAATTGTGTTAACACATAGAAATAATATGTTAATCATAGACCTTTAAAATACAGTTGTGAAACTATTTCACCAAAATGAACTCGTTTATATGCTGTTTTGATATAATCACTTTGACAACTGCAATCTCTTTGCATCTGCTACAGGAATCGGATTTTTCGCATTTTCAATGTTTAATGCGCTGTTTTAAGAGGAAAATAAATGAAATTTTTTTTATTTTTATCAAATTTAATTTTTTTTTTTTCAAAATTGTGATTTTCACAAAAAACGGATCCTGTGAAAAATCCTGGACAGACCCCTGAGTCCACTGGTCCCAGATCAGTGAAACTAGTCTCGAACCACCAGAAAAAAATAATCAGTGGTCCGTGGGACCACCAGACATCGAAAATAGTCAATTGCATTCTCCTAACGATACCATGCGCCTCAGATGAAGCTGAGAAAGACTTCAGAGTTTTAAGAGAAGTTAAAAATGACTGGGGAAACAAACTAAGTAACTCAGCACATAATGACTCAATGAGAATCTATTTAGATATTGCACACACAGAGATTGAGAGCTTTGATCCCTTGTCCGCAGTATCCTTTTGACTCCAATCAGGAGAAAGGTCTAGAAAGGCTTCTATGCATCCATGTAGTAGCAGAAAAATGTGAACTTAATAGAAAAAGCAAAATACTAATTCTGAAAGAAGAAATGTACATTTTGAAAGATTAGGCAAATCCTTATCAGTAGAAAAATGTTTTACTCTTTGCTTATTTTGTTGTCATTATTGTTGAATATTAATGTTTAACTATTTTGAACTGTATTTGCAGTTAGAGTAACTTGACATTTTACAGTCAAACCTGGTTATCTCGAACCTGCTTATCTCCAAAACCTCTCTATGTCGAAAATTTTCCATTTCCCTGCTCCCTGCTGTTACAGCATAAGTTTAATGTTTTTCTCATGTTTATCTCAAACGATTTTTCCCCAAAACCTCTATATCTCGAATTTTAACGACTCATTTTTGAATTTCATCTTCAGTCACCTTTATCAATGGTATAACTTGGAGACATCATCCTCTGCACGATCATTCAAAGACTGTTTGTACTTAAAGGTCTGCATTAACTTGCTACCACAGTCAATATTTCATGATTAGTAAAACATGGATTCATAACATGCCCCACAGTAAAATATTCAACAATATACGTACAACATATACGTACAACACACGTACATACATATTCAACAATATACAAAGTATTTAACTTTGTTTCAATTGCTTATTTTTGAAAATTTTATCACAAACTCTGAATCTCAAAACCTCCGTGTCTCAAATTTTTCTTCTGTCCCGTAAAATTCTAGGTAGACAGGTTTGACTGTATATGTTAAAATTTAGCGTTTTTTTTTTCTGTTAAATTAATAAGTTAAACTTGAAAGTTTTATGAAAATTAAAAAATAACATAAAGTAAATGATTTTAAGTACAAACATGTTTAGTATTAAATTTAAAGCAGACCAGTACATGTTCATATTGACTGGTCCGACAGACCAGTAGGCTTTTTTACTAATTTCGAACCCTGGTGTTTTCCTGTGTAGAGAGCAATTCAGATATCATGCATATTTATCAAAAAGCTCAAGAAATATTGCATCTGATAAAGATGGGGGAACTGAAAAAGCCCGGCTTGAACCAATAATTAGTTCATTAATCTTACAAAACTTCAACTTAGATCAAAAACTGCGAGTGAGAATGTAAGTAGATTCACAACTGAATCAGGCTTCATCAAAAAACAAAAATTGTGCTTGAGCCTTTTCGGAAGCAGCATCCAAAAAAAAAAAAAAAGATTTTGATGGGGAAAAACAGTACACATGTCTAAAAAATGAATGTTAGTTTCTTTGATGAAAATATATAAAATTTGAATGGCCTAGATGGATTATAATTCTATCAGCGTAGCTTAACGAAAGATGCAAGAGCATATGCAGCAGGCAACAAGATAATAGTTTAAGATCCAACTAAGATTCATCTACCCTCATCGAGTTTCCTAATAAGTTATACATAAAAATATAAATAAAAAAAATCCTAACACAATGGCATATGGCTATCTTAACAAAAGTGATCCAACCATAGGGTTGTTGCAATTTGAAATTCCAGTAGTTGGAGTAAAACTGCAGTTTTTCTGTAGGTATTTTTAAATTTTGCAAGAATCTGCAGTTTGAACAATTGAAACTGAGGTTGAACTGAAAAAGGAACAACTCAGCTCAAAGCCGAACAGTTGGTATGTCTGCAGCACAAACAGTTCCCTTTGATGAATCCTGCTGTAAATCGAGGTTTAATAGGTTGCACTGAGAGAATAGAAGCATAGGTAATCCGCACCTCCTTAATTTTACTTTTTTAACAGATAATCCGCAAAGCCTGTCATCTAAAGTTTTCTGGGGCAAAGGGTGCAAATACAATGCAATTTCATAGGAAAACAACAAAAATCACACCCACTAATATGCAAATACATTGATTTCTCAAAGCCAGACAAGTCTAAAGGGACCTGCAATCTGCGATAACACGGTAAAAATGATTAAGTATGACTATAATATTATACATTTGTCGTTTCAATGTGTAAAATTTTTTTTCTTCACAGAAGCTTTAGCCCGTTAAAAAAAATCCACAAAAGTAAAATGATTACATATTTTCAATGAAAACAACTTTGAGAAAAACTCAAATTTACATTAGAAGACTTTTTTTTTTACCTTGCAAACAGAACAGACATGAGTAAGTGCTTTTTGTGCAGCAGCTTTTTGATCATGGCCCTGCTGTTTTTTCAAATCATTTGCTTTTTTTGCATTTTTCTGCTGAGACTGAATCTTCTGCTGTCCTCTTGCCATTGTAAGCTTTTAAAACCTAGGATGAGAAATATTTTAATTAGTTACAATAGCAGCAACTTATGGCTATGTAAATACATGTTTTTTTTTTCATTTTTTTTCAAAATTTCCAACACAAACACAAAGCATAACTTCTATGATCTATCATAGAACTTAGGTAAAATTCTTATAATCAAAATTGATATGCTTCAGAATAAGAAATAAAAAGAATAACCCCCTTTTCACACATTATCAAGGGAGAGGGATAATTTGCATAGCATTTCATTCCCCCTTTGTGATTTCAGCTCACTTTAATGTAAAAGTAGGGGTTGGGGGAAGCATGAAAAAGGCATAGCATAGTGCAAAAAACTCAAAAAATAAATAAATAAATAAATAAATAAAATGAAAAAATTTCAGAAAGCGGTTTTGAGATGCACCTATGTTTGTCAGTTGATCTGTCCAGTGTTAAAAAAAGAATATAAATTTCGATGTCATTAATAGCAGCAAATTTATTAGCTAATTAATTACTTCATTTCACATTCACTTTTTGGATTTTTTCATAAAAGATTACAAAAATATTTTGTTCTTCAGAAAGAAAAAAACAGGCAACATGTAGACTTCTTTCTCAAGTAGCCTTATTTTATGCATATGATGGCAAAAAATTAAAAAATAATGAAAGGAATGCAAAAATAAACTAAGAATAGAGAAGTATCTGTGTTTTATTTTCATATGAAAACTTATTTGCGTGAATAAACAATTTTCAGTGCATATTTCAAAAATGTTCACTCTATATTTTGATCATTTTATTTTGCACATCTGCATACTCTGTTCTCAGATTATAAAGAACTCTTCATAAAGAAATGCACTTGCGCAATTTTTCCCTTACAAATAAAGACAAATGCTTGGTTAAAACATCACAAATTTTAAAAGTCTACTCACAATCAACTGAATAGGGCAGTGAAAAGAAAAGAGATGTTAGTAAACTATTTAAAGTTTTGAGTGGATGCATGTCTTCGGAGGAGTCTGTAACCCCTTAGAGTGGAGTGTCCCCAGGTGGTGGACTGGGGAACAACTCCATTGGATTATCCTTTTGGCGGTAGAAGGGAAATAAAATACCTTCTGTGGGCTAACAGGCAGAAAACCAATTTCCTTGGAAGCTATGGCAACTTTTCCCTTCCATGAATTGTGCAATATTGCCTAGTCTTAATGCTATTGCATACAGGGCAGCTAACACAGCGTGTTCTGCAGTCTGGGGACCTTTTAACAATTCAGACCACTTTAAATTGTCATTTCACTTTTTGAATTTCATTTGAAGGAACTAATTTTAGATCTTATGAAATTTACAGTGTGACAGGATTAAACTGTACTAAAACGTAAGCAAATAGAGAGGAATGTATTAAACACACCTGAAATATATAGATTATATTAAGGACCACAAACTACCTCAGTGTACTTGTAAATCAATCTGTATACATACATTTAAAGTCAAAATTGAAAAATTAGTGTAGGTGCGAAGAGCTTAGACCATTTGTTATTGAACAGATTGTGTTTTGAACAGTGTTTCACTAATATGGATCTAAAAATTTAGATTTTCGAAGACAAGCATTTATAAAGACGCTTTTAAAGAAGTGTAGTGTTATTTCACTCTCTTCTGCTCTTTATTTCTCTCGTGGTAATTGCTTTTTCCTACATTTAAGGAAATTGAATGAAAAAGAATAGTAGCTTGGCTTTGTAAACACATTACCTTGAAGACCCAGAATCTTTTCTGCATGACCCAACTCACATAGATTAGTTAAAAAAACATCTTTAACTGCACTAAACATCTTGAATCAAACAATACTGCTTCGAACAGGAAAGATACAGCGATATAGACTTGAGAAATTGGCTTTGGTATCAGGTAAACGTATTTATAATCATTTACTCCCAAGAAATAAATACATATTTATTGATATAATTTCTACACAGAATTATGCAAGGGAATCAAAGTTATCAGGATTAAGCCCGTAATATACGATTATTTTTGGAAGAGTTTCTCTCAGAAACGTTTCATTCATTGAAAAAACTAGGGAACATGTACGCGTTAATTTCGAACAAAAAAATCTAAAACTAAAGGTTTTTAGCAATAATTTTCTCAAAAATCTAAACCTTTAGCAGTTCACATTTTAGGCTTCAACTATTAATTTTAGATTCTTAATGCATCATAATTTTCAATTTTGTAACGAATGTACAGTACATGTTGCAGTTGTGTAAAATAGGAAAGGAAACATTAAAAATGATACTTACGTCCAAAATTGAAATTTATTAATGGTAGCAACCACGAAGGTTGGAGAAAGAATTTTGTATTCTTAACAGTTTTTAATTATAAAAAAAATCTAAAATAACATCCGCTCCCCAATGACGCTTTACTCCTCCTGGCCGTAGTAGAAGCTTAAATGGGTGCCAACGCCAACTGCCAGATTCAAAAGAAAAAGGAAAAGAGTTGCCCGAGTTGCCCTACGTGAGATGGAAGACGCCGGTTAACCTGGGTGATTCGTGACGTCAATAGGGCTGCAGAATATCTTCCTTCCGTTATCCCGCGATTCCCCCCAAAAATGACTGACGGTCTTTAAACTATCACGAGACAATACCAATGGACAATACACCGTTATAACCGGTTACTCTATTCCTGGTGAATCTAGGCTCGCAACAGTGGAAAATTGAAGGTAAAAGTAAATAAGTTGGATCCAAAGCGTCAATATAGTGACTAAGAATCTGTACACATGACGTCACTCTGGGTATCTCATTCGTCCATAAATAATATAATACATGCAGCTCCAATTCACCATGATCTATAAGCGCACATATTACATCTTTTGTAAGTTTTCTTTCTTTTTTTTTCAAAAATGATTACTTCAAAAAGCAAGGCCATCATTTTGACTATTTTGACATGACCTTTCTAATTGCATTTTCCATATTTTAAGCCTGTCAGATCCTGATCAAAGAAATCGTTGAAGTCCATTCTCTTGACTCATCTCTTTTCTCGTCACTCTTGACATTTTCTTTTCTCAACACTCTTTTTGCAGTTCTAGTTCTAGCAGACGACAGACGGATACGCAGTGAGCTTTCACGGACATCTGACAAAATAACAAGAATACTGGTTAACTTCGAAGAATGTAAATGAGTCTTTTTAATAAACAGACAGAACTAAGCGATAGGAAATTGGTATTTAAGGATTTTTTTTCTTGGTTTAAAGGTTTTAAAAGATTCGAAAACATTTTATCTAAAAACATGGTGTTGCCAAGTTCCCTTTCTAAACTTTTCTCTCATTCATCCATTTACTATGTAGACCGGCTGTTGTGGTGCTGGTCCTAAAAGTGTTAATGTTTCTTAAAGCGTATCCGTTAGATTTGTTGCAAAGAAAGGACATTTCGGTGATTAAGCATATATTTTTCAGACTTGTATGCGTTATAAATGTAAACTCTTTTCTTTCTGTTGGTTAGATTTTTTTATATGCACCTGTGTGCGCACACGGCAGCACATTCTAAGCCTAACTTAACTATAATTCCGCGTGCCAACGTGGTGTGAGTTGAACTTGCACAGCAGTTGGTGAACTTCAGATTTGTAATTTTTCTACTTACGAACTCATTCTAGAAATCGAAGAACATTGAAAAGGCAGAGGCTGATTGCTGCAAGCTCATTTTTGTTTAGTATATTTATAATTTTCATTTTTTAAAAGTTTTGCGTCATACATCTTTCGCAATGTCGTCAAATGTGTACAATTTGGAAGAATCTAGTGCAGATAGGAATGTAGAAATATGGAAAATAAAAAAATTAATCAAAAGTTTAGAGGCAGCAAGAGGGTAAGTTTTGATTTCATTTCTGCTGTGCATAATCAAATCGAGGTTAAAGTACGATGTACCATATTTTTTTGTACTTGTCATAATCATTTATTAAAGAATGTATGTATTTTAATAAAATGTCAGTGAACGAAAATTAATCAATGTGTGATTTTTCTACCAAGATCGACAGTAAATAAACAGAGTTCAAAGTTAACTGGTCAAACATGGTTTTTCTCAAAAAATTTAGGAGTGAACTTGACGATTGTAGATATGTTTAGCATTTAATGCAGTTCTTGTGCATTTGTATTGAGTTGCTCAGATGTACTCAATTTATTACAATTGTCCTGTTATTACCTCAACTTGATTCTCAGAAGCTTGAGTTGTCCTGAACTTTTGTCAAATTTTAGAAAAATTAAGGTGCGAGCACTATTTTTTAACCAAGATGGAGTAGCTCATGAGTGTCTGCTTAAAAGTAAGAATTTACTGTGGCATATATGTTTTTAGCCGCCTAGATCTAAGGTGGTAGGGTCCTTGTCACTTTTGGCATTGGATCCCCCTCCTCCCAATAACGCATACTACTTTCCGAACTAGGTTACCCCAAGGGTTGGGTCCGTCAGTTTCTTGTTTATGACGACATGATTTCTTGTTTACTGTGGTATTTTTTCTGCGACTTGTTAGAAAAATTGATATTTTATGAACAGGGGACCCTCAAACTTAATTTTTATGTCAGAAATTCAATTTGTCGAATGTTTCACAAAATTTTGATGAAATGTAAAATATGGGTATGCAAAAATCTGATGAAATGGAACGTTTAGCCATTTTAAAACTGCAGTAGTTTGCAATTACGTCCCCAAATTTTCTCAATCGTCTTGACAAAATTTGCGAAATCAAGTTTTTGGAAAGTTATAGTATCAGGGCGGCCCGTGGGGAAGACATTTGGATCTTCAAATGCATTTATCTGTTTTCTGTCAGTTTCTTGCAATTCCATGCGATCAAAGCGTAGTTGATTTTGTTATACATTAACGGGTGAAAATGTAATGATATACGTATTGAAAGTCTTGTATAATTTTTCATACTTTGGCAGTGGGCTGATTCGTCATTTAGGGGGTCAATTGCCCCATCTCCCGCCCCGGATCGCATTGGAAAATTAATGTATTTACATCAAAGTGGGCGTGGTTTTGCTGTTTCTCGATATAATTTACATTACCCAAGAAAAGTTCAAAATGAGAGGCCTGGCATTGGGCCATGTGTTGTAAATTTATTGACAAAAATTAACTTAAATGCCTATTTCAAATTTTTATAAATGTTTTTTTATCACGTGAACTATTTAAAAAGATTTTGAGCAAACAGTATGTTGTTGAATATAAATAAGTATCTCTTTTTACATTTATTCTATATCTAGTTGCTTGATAATAGTACCATTTGTAAATTATTTAGCTTTACAAATGGCCCCCTGTTATTCTTCCATCTAGTGTCTCAACTATGCACAAAAGCACAATATGAGTTTCTAACACTTTATTCATACGACGTCCTGGTGTTTTGCATCGGTTTTTTGACTCTCTTTTCTATAAGAGGATTTCTGTCCTTAGCTGGGTTGTTTTCTAAGCCAGACTGACGATTCTTAAAGAGGATGAAGCTGCAGTATCTGGATGACATGGCTGAGCTAGTGGTGTATTTCGTGTTTTAGCCCTGGCTTAGGGGCAGTAACTTACTACTCAATGTTTTCAGAAAATTTTTCACACTGAACATTTTGGATCCAAAATACATTTCTAAAGAATGACCTGCAAAGAGAATAAATTGATATTCTGCTAGATAATGAGAAAAAAAGTAAATTATGCAAGCTTCGAAAAATTTCGGAATTTTTAACCTTTTGGATCCGGGCTGTTCATCGACCCAGGTAGTACGACAGTTGAATCACAGATTTCTTTTCCATTGAAAAAAGAAGGTATAAGCTGTCGTACCAGATGTATGAAACCTTGAAAAAATCTCCGGCTCCAAAGGGTTCGAGTGAAAATTTCAACCCCGTCCTCTAAAGAAAAAAGACTTTTGGTACAACATGTGTACCGCCCGGTTCCTAAGGGTTAAAGGACAGATAACCTAGTAGCTCTTTGGCTGAGTACTTGCTAGTTTTAAATACAATAATTTTGATCATTAAAATATTTTTATAACACTTTATTTTTAATTTTTTCCCTAAGTATTGCAACCCAAAATAATCAATCTTTTTCTTACGATTAAAAAAATAACTTAATTTTACTTCTGTGTATTGTTATCACAAAAGTAAAAACTTGAATAAGTGAGTCAATGGTTTAAAATATTTGCAATGTAAGTTTTCAAATAATGCAAAATAAATTGAAATATGATTTAAGGGTTTCTTCATATCAGTCTATGAATATTCCATCTGGGAGATCACGTGAACAATTCTTGGCCAAAGGTGAATTTAGCGCGTTGATATGAATATGATATAAAAAACATAGTTACGTACAAATGCACATTCATGCTTTTACAACTTGGAAAGTAGCT
Source organism: Uloborus plumipes (assembly GCA_038373865.1). Lineage (NCBI taxonomy): Eukaryota > Metazoa > Arthropoda > Arachnida > Araneae > Uloboridae > Uloborus > Uloborus plumipes. The sequence continues at coordinate 17,794 of JAXGGA010012029.1, read as the reverse complement.
TTTACCCAGAGATTAATTTTACAAGCAGTGATTTTTTTCTTTTTTTTTTGACTTGGGCACAGAATATAGTTGTATATTATGAATAAAGCAATTCTAAATTTCTTCATCGAAAATAATATTAAATTTTTTACAACTACTCAGTATTGGCAGAGTATGTAATTCTCTATACAGCGCTATTTTTCGAAGCACAATTTCATTGCTGTTTTGGAAGATGCTGTGGATTTGACCATTAAATTTCCTCTGAAGGTAATGATGTAGCCTGCAAAATTAGACTTTTCAAAGCACATGCAGAGCTTATTTTAATCAGCTTATTAAAGAATAAGAGATATTTAGAGAGATGCAACAATTTTTCAAAATGTAGACAGATTTTCAATGTTGAAAAAAGTTGGATGTTTTATTAATTTCTTACCTGATGTCCATTATCTTTATATGATGTAAGACAAAAATTATAGTTCAACTTTTAAAGTTAGATAAAAGATATAGTAAAAACTGTGCAATTATAAGTATCGCAATGCATTATAGCAATGGTATGTATGTAATATAATTTTTCAAGTAATTGGTAAAAGTTGAAATAGCAAAATCCTCACTAAGTAATCCTCCGTAATTGCGGACACCTCCCAATAACAGACAAAACTTCCAGTCCTATGACTGTCGGCCATACCTAGACAAAATTTTGCTGTCAACAAACTGAAATAACTTCTTTAAAATTTTCTGGAAAACACATCTGTCCTTTGAAGTCTGATGACACTGTCAAAAGTAAAACTAAATTTACATACTAGTACACTACCACTATGCAACTATCACGTTTATCCAAATATATTTTCACTTTTTCATTATTAATTAATTGGATGCTCCTAAAAATTGGTCTCTTCTGTCGTTCACCAAATAAGTTGTACTGTAGAAAATGAATACCAAAATTGTCAGCAAGCTTCATAATTTTTCTGCAAAATGTTCGCTTTTTCGTCTATGTTACCTATGGCTGCTGTCTGCTATTTAGAGGTTTTACTGTATGTACAGGTACACACACTAAATTGTAATCGTCTAACAGTATTGCTTGAAATCTTATCTATTCATATGTATGGTGTTTCGTATCAGCTTTGTGATTCATGAATAACATTATGTCTACAATACATGTAATATATCATTTTTCTTTTTCAGAAATGGAACCAGTATGATTTCTTTAATTATTCCCCCTAAAGATCAAATTTCTAGAGTATCAAAAATGTTGGCTGATGAATTTGGCACAGCATCAAACATTAAAAGCAGAGTTAATAGGTTATCTGTTTTAGGAGCAATCACATCTGTTCAGCATAGGTTAAAATTATACACTAAAGGTATATCTATCTTTCCATTGTTTCTTATATGTACAATTATGCTTCTATGTAATGTATGTTAAATAAAGGTTATTACAGTCCTTAGAAAGTCCTTTTAAACTTAATTGTTGTGTGAAAACTGTTATAGTGTGTAATGATTACTAATTTATCAGAAGGAAACATATCAATTTTCTAAAAATGTTCAGAACGTGAAAAAAAAAAAAACTAACTAGGCTTACAGCAAAACATTTTCATCAAATTCTTTGGGCATGACAGATTATAGCCCGCAATGAGGAATTTTCAGCTAAAACGACCCAGAAGATATCGGCATTAAAATTTTAGATTTGTGCCATTTTATTTGAAGAAAAGTCTGATATGCCCTTCTGAACGAAAACCCGAATGTTGATAGTTCCCATTTCAGCAAAACTCTAATACATCACTATCTCATCTCATATTGATGTACACATTTGAACCCTCTTATTATAATATCAATTAAAAGAATATCCAATCAATTGAAAGAATATATAATACATTTTCATTTTTCAATCTACAAAATTGTTGTAATGTATTATTTTGATACCGAATAATGGAATGTACTGCTTATTAGAATATTTTTCCATGGAAAAATGGCTATTTTGTTAAACAGGCTCAATTGTGTTTGAAATTAAAATTTGGTGGATCAGGTGTCTATGAGCCTAACGAAACATTTGAAGTTTTGATAATTTCATATATTCCGTGTTTTGGGATTAGAAAGTAGGAATTTTTCTCAGATTTTACAGTGTGTGTGTTCATGGTAGTATTTTTTCATAAAATGAAGGCTGTAGTAGAATAGAACAAAGTTAAAAGGCAAGAAGACACTCCTAAAATGCTGATTAAAATACAGTGAAATGCCATTACAACAAATACCAATACCACGAAATATTTGTTTCATAGAAATTTTCAGTCTCCATTTAATTCCAGTATTTTACTTGTATTTCATTACAATAATTCTCGTAACAACAAACAAAATTTGTGGTCTTGTGAAGTTCATTGTAACTTGGTTTCACTGTATTCTGTTTTAAAATTCATACAAAAAAAAAAAAAAAAATATGGATACTTATTTTTGAACAGTAGAACTCTCAACGCTGAATAAAATTTTATTTTTGAAAACACTATTTGGTAACAAGCAATTGCTATCTCTCTTGCTGTTGTGCCCCTGGCCCCACTCTTGTCAAACCCCTATGTACACCAATCACTGCAACCAAGTTAGTTTTTTCAGTACCCTCTCTGTATGTGTAGATTGTCTTTATGAAGTTTAAAGGCGCTCTTGATTTGCTTTAAGCTATACACATGTTTTTCAAATTTTCAGACTCATCAAAGATATTTTTTTTCCAGTTCCCCCAAATGGACTTGTAATTTATTGTGGTACAATTGTTACAGAAGAAGGAAAAGAAAAAAAAGTTAATATAGATTTTGAACCTTTCAAACCAATAAATACTTCCTTATACTTATGTGACAACAAATTCCACACTGAAGTAAGTTATATACCCATAATTTTTTGCCTAAATTGATGTTTAAAATCAATATGTTTTACAAATATGTCTTAGACTAGAAATACAGTGCATAACATTTGTTTTAAGTAACTTATATGTATATATATTGTTGACTTATTTTTTCAGGCATTATCAGCATTATTAGCAGATGATAATAAATTTGGTTTTATTGTTATGGATGGAAATGGCGCTCTATTTGGTACGCTACAGGGAAATACTAGGGAGGTTTTACATAAATTTACAGTAGATTTACCAAAAAAACACGGTAAGTATTGATTGCAACAAATGTTTTCAAATTATCTTATTTGATATATTTTTCTTTTAGTAGCGTTAAAACGGTGTGAGACCAATTCTTTGCCTGCACCCGACAATCCTTTTCGCCCTCTCCTGAAAAGTTGTGAAAATAGACTTATGTTAGTCAGGTTCTGAGGTATAGATATTTGAATTTAGAAAATTGTTTTTAAGAAACAGTACAAACATGTGAAAATTTTACATCAATATGTTTGGTTCGGTGGTTCTCAATCAGCTATTTAAAAAAATCTATAGCAAATTAATTATCAACTTACATTAGATTTAATTTTTCTTTTTCTAACAACACCCCAGCATAAACATTCATTTAATAAATAGTCAAACCACACAAGTTCTTTAGAAGCTTCATAAAAGGCGGTAAATTCACTTTCCGTCTTAGAAAGGATAATAAAAGGTCCTTGAAATGTTTGCCAGTCAACCTATGCATTGTTCGACAAAATTGTTTGAGTTTTGTTGAGGGTAAGTTTTGCTTCATCGAAATTTTGAATAGTGTTCTAATACAATTAAAACTCTTGTACAATTAAGTTTTAATCATTTTGTTTAAAAAATGTAACCCAAAGGTTTCAATTGACTGCTCCAATTAATGGTACCAGGATTGCTTTAAAATGGACTTAATATGTTGACAGCATCTTCTCACAATGAAAGACTGGCAACCTACTAAATTAAGATAAGGAATTTTTGAGGTTTCTAACTTTTAATTTTCTGTACTGCTGTTTTGAATAAACAGTGCCTTTACTAATCGCCAATGAAGAAACTTAGAAATTGAAATGTTTAAATTTTTTATGAACTGAAGTGATATAATTAGTTAAAAACAAATTTAAACCATTTTCAGTTTGTTCAGATTTGACACCCTAAAGTTTTTCGTTTTGCCAAGAATTTTTAAGTCAAATCTTTTCAAAGATAAATTTAGAACATGATTTAACATTTTCTCTTTTCGTGCGTTTAAAAGGATATAGTCAACATGCAATAATAAAATGACACATGAATTATAAATCTAAACACAGTTACGTTCTTCAAACTTGTCAAAACTAATTTTCAATAAAACACTGTATCAAGACCACATACGACCACTCTGGTGCAAACCGTAAATTACTTTATTTAGCTTACAATTAAATTTTCTTTACCTTTTATAGTAAAACAAAGTGGTTAAAAAAATTGTTGGTGGTTAAAAGAATTGTTGCTCTAAAGGTCAGATCATAATGGTCAGAGAATTGTGCATACACATGAGCAATAAGTCTCCCATGATACCAAACAGTATGAGTTGGTGTTCAAGTTATGGTGACTGAAAACTTGAGAAATGTTTTAACAGGTGCATGGGATAGGAAGTGGAAAGTCCAAATGTTTTGGTGGCAGCCTAAACAAGTCATATACCGAATGGACAATGATAGAAAAAAATGAAGCAGAAGGTATAAATGATTAAAAATGAATAATATGCTGCTGAAGAAAAACAAAGTTAGCTATTGATGAACAGTTAACATTTTAAAGATGATTGTAATTCAAATAAGTTTTTAAAAATGTGCATATATTTAAAAAATAACCATGCATTTAATTAATAATCAATATCTTTAGAGATCACGATTATGCATCTATGTGTTATATCTTTCATACCAATCATTCAACAGATATTTAGGAGCAAGTATTTGTATTGATTTTGCTTCTATAAATCAATTTCTATGCTTTTTTTATATATATATAGTAATACTGTCTTGTTTATGATTTGGAAAAATCTGAAGTGAACGCCACACAATTTCCTTTTACGTTTAAATTCCATAATAGATGCCTTAAGTATTAAAATAGTGCCTTAGAATGAGCAAGACAACAATTCAAACATTTACACCCCCAGTTTATCCCGAATCAATACAAAATAATATTTTACTATGATTCATTTTCTAAATATTGCCTATTTTACCACGATTCATTGAATTTTTTGCAAAATATCGCCAACAGCGCCAAATTGAATCCAAATTCAAAAAAATCATTTTTTTCACCAAATTTGTCGCCAACTTGGCTGCATGTCGCCAAGTTAGTGGCAAACACTTCGCAACCAAACGCTTGCTGTTATATTCCCTAGTGGTAGCGCCAAATCATTTCACCTTATCTGCATTGAAATTAACATTGATTTACCTCAAAGAGGGGTAAAAGATCCCCTTGGGAAGATTCAAATGCAACCACAAGGGGAGGTGCACAACGAGACCCCCTTAGAGCCTAAATACCAAACTAGAAGCTTCTACCGCATACAATTTTTAAGTTATTTGATATACATACGTACATACAGACGTCACAAGAGAACTCGTCGTAATAACCTTGGGGATGGTCGAAAAGGATTTTTCGATTGTTTATATGTTGGTAGGTACATATGCACGTGCTGAAAGGTCGAAAAAACTACTTGACGTTCATTCGAGGTGAGCAAAATCAAAATTTAGACCGAAATTTGAGGGAATTTTTTTCGTGATCACAATACTTCCTTTACTATGTAAAAGGAAGTTAAAATATTTCCACCATCATGAAATGCCTTGGCTTTGTTGTAATTATTTTTATTCTTCTTGTAAAAAATCTTGTGTATTAAAAACTATTATTCTGCACACAGGGCGTGGTGGTCAATCTGCTCTTCGTTTTGCACGTTTAAGAATGGAAAAGAGGCATAACTACGTACGAAAAGTAGCTGAAGTTGCAACACAGCTTTTTATAACCAATGATAAACCTAATATAGCAGGTCTTATTTTGGCTGGTTCTGCTGATTTCAAAACTGAACTTAGTCAATCTGATATGTTTGACCCTGTGAGTATGTGTATATTTCTTTGTTAGTTTAAGGTCATTTTGTGACATTTAATTGATTTTTCATTAATGTGTTTTCATTAAAAACAAAATTCAAAAAAAGATCAAATATGATAGGAGTTTAGTCAACTTCTGGTTTGTATGTAAAGAAAGTAATTATCAATTTTTGCTGAATGGCGGATAAACATAGTACAAACCAGCTTTTTAATATATTAATTTTAATGTCTTAGAGATGAACTGGTACATCGCAATTAGGGAAATTTACAAGACTACCATTCACAAATTTTCAACTTCTTAAGTGTACTGTCGTCCTCAAATTACTCTTTGTTATAAGATTGAATAATAATTTCCCATCATTTTCAACTGTACTAAAAATAAAAGAACAAAGCCTTTTTGATATGGAAAAATTGCACACAGCACAGGGTTCCCACGGGCCTGAAAAAGGCCCTATAAAGGCCCGATTTTTGAGTTTGATTTTTAGGGGCCCCTAAAAAGGCCATATATTTTATCAAAAGCCCTAAAAATGATTCAAAGCCCTATTTTTTTTTTTTTTTTAAAGAATTTGTAAGAATTCTAAGTACGCATCTCGCTCCCTTCCATTTTTTCTCGATCGTCGTAACACAGCGTGGAGATTCAAGGTCGCAGATCAAGGTGAGACTTATCGGGCTTTAGCCACGCCTGTGGTGTGAGGGTGAGCTTTTATTGGGTATCGTTTTCCGTGACGTATACGTGGCTCCTGGCACAGCCATCTTAACACAAGTATTTAGAAGGCTGTGCTTTTGGTTGCAAAGAAAAAAGACAAAAAATTAAAGATTATAAATCTGCTGAACAGCTGAACTTGTTATTTTATGGACGTTCTTCGAGGATTGTTGATACGTAGGAGTGTGGGTCGATTTTGCACGGCGATTTGGAATAGCGTGCATTTCTGTTTTCTCTTCGTATCTTGTTTGCAGTGGTGCAAGTGCTGCGCAAATTGCGCCACGCTGCGCCAAATAAAGAATCTTGCGCCATCCTGCTTCCAAACGCACTTTTAGATCGAAATTGCGCCTGACTGCGCCAAAACGGCCGTTTTTCTAGCGAATATCGCTAAAAAGGGGCACAAATTCTGCTTTTGTTAACCGTACGTTATGACGGTTGCTATGGCGATATTCTGAACATGTGCGTCGCGAAAAATATTCTCCTTATCTGAAATTTCAATCCTTTTGCATCTTGCAAAAATTTTGATATTTTTCACAATCCAAAATTATTTTGACACATGCTACCTCAGCTTAACTTATTTTATGTTTTATTTTGAGAAAAAAGTAATTTATTTTTAAAAGCTTCTCAACATCTAGCATTTACGTCGCGGACGAAGCTTCCTCTGTTGAAGATTTCAATCCAAATGCATCTTGCAAACATTTTAATATTTTTGACAATTAACCGTTATTTTGACAATAGATACCTTCCATTAGCTAATTTTAGCTTACATTTTGATAATAAACAATTTATTTTTTCTATTTATATACCTATTAATTTTTCCAAGCTTGATTTTAATAAGCATTAGGTTTTCCATTGCTTCATTTTTTGGAAAGTAATTAAAACAATCAAGCACATAATGTTTAATTATGATTTTGTACTGAAAGGCAGTATTTTGAAAAGTTGAATTTGTAAAATTATAATTTTAATAGCTTAAAATAGAATTTTCCATGCTACTAGCAGCAGTGCTCCCATTAGGTCATTAAAGGAAAGATAAAATATTGATGTGTTGTACAAAATTCAGAGATACTTTTTGGCAGCAGAGCCATTCCATTTCGAGACAGGCAGGGCCTGTCCCATGACCATCACCGATTTTTTTTTTTAAATTAGAGTAGTTACGACTAAGGGGCATATGAAATACCCTGAAAGGATTTTGCGAGAAAAAATTTATTTCTAGAGTTATAGCGTATTGAAGTTTTGGAAAAAATGAGCAAAGTGCTCGATTAGAAATGGACCCTATTTCAAAAGTATTTAACTTTTTTGAAAAATTATTTTTTCTACGTGCACATAAGAACCTATATATCAACTAGAGATCATTTTTGAAAATTTAGCGGGATTTTTTGATACAGAAAAAAAATTACTTTTGCAGTCAAAAAACTGCATTTTTTCCGATTTTGTGATTTTTTTTCCCTATGAAAAAAAAGTTTTTTTTCCTAAAAAGAGGGGGCATTCTGAAGCCCTTATATGATAGTTTCTTAGTATATTTTATCGTAATTCTGAGATGCATACAGCTGTGGAAATACAGTGCGAAATTTTTTTCAAAGATTGGTGATTTTTGAAAATTTTGAAAATTTCAAATTTTATTTCCGTGACTGTATGCATCTGAGGATCACAATAAAATATGATTAGAAACTACCTTATAAGGGCTTTAGACTGCTGTCTTTGTTTAGTAAAAAAAAAAGTTTTTTCATATGGAAAAAAAATCACAAAATCGGTAAAAAGTTGGTGATAAGGTCATTTTCAAAAAATCATAAAACTTGAACGGGGAAAAAACACGGGATTTCGTATATACCCACTTGTTGGGCACTAAATGGAGTTTAAATGAGCCAATTTTTAGATTTTTAAAAAATGGCCTTTTTGAGTAATTTCACTTTAAATATCGTCATTTTTTGAAAATGTTCAAAATTTCGAACTGTATTTCCACAGCTGTATGCATCTCAGGATTACGATAAAATATACTAAGAAACTACCATATAAGGGCTTCAGAATGCCCCCTCTTTTTAGGAAAATAAACTTTTTTTTCATAGGGAAAAAAAATCACAAAATCGGAAAAAATACAGTTTTTTCACTGCAAAAGTAATTTTTTTTCTGTATCAAAAAATCCCGCTAAATTTTCAAAAATGATCTCTAGTTGATATATAGGTTCTTATGTATACGTAGAAAAAATAATGTTTCAAAAAAGTTAAATACTTTTGAAATAGGGTCCATTTCTAATCGAGCACTTTGCTCATTTTTTCCAAAATGGCCGCCGTTGTGCAAAACTTCAATACGCTATAACTCTAGAAATAAATTTTTTCTCGCAAAATCCTTTTAGGGTATTTCATATGCCCCTTAGTCGTAACTACTCTAATTTTTTTAAAAAAATCGGTGATGGTCATGGTACACTTTTCACACCTGCCTGCCTGTCTTGAAATGGAATGACTCAGCTCACATAATTATCTCATTCTACTGTTTAGAAGTTCTAAAGTTTTGTAACCAGCACATATTTAAGGCATTAAAAGCAGAGAGACAAACAAATTAAATGTGAAGCAGTATACGATAGTTACACAAGAAGCTTAATCCAATCAAGAGTCATCAGATTTTTTATTAAATTTAGCAAACCAACGACTAAAGTCAGCTATTAAGAACAATGTCTTGTCTGAAATCGAGTTGCAAAATGGATTTTAGAAGATGCAGAGAAGTTATGAATGAGAAAGAGAAAGAGCAGTAGAACAAAAAGAAGTGAAGTTAAACTTTTAAATTAAGGTTTTTCAATTTTTAGCTCACAAAATCTAATTTTGCGCGATAAAACATAAAAAAAACTTTAGTTTACTTTTCAAGCACAAAGGCAGTTAGTTCCTCAATTTTAAGTTAAAGCACATTGTTAACAAAAGAATATCCAAATGTTATTGATAATTATGCAACTAAAAAACCGAAAAATGTCAAAATTTTTCACATTGTCGTGGAAGTTTTAAACCAAACGTTTGCATTTCATATTTGACCACCACAAATGCGCTCCTAGGTGGATAGGATTTTTTTCTTTTATATAGGCCTAGAGTCTGCTTGTTAATCTTTCAATTTTATAAATTGAAGTGTGTGTCATATTGTACTACATTTAAATGGTTTAAAAGGAACTGCTACAATTTTATTTAAAATTTGTTCATAAAATTTTTGGCGTGAGTGTAGTAGCTGTATAGTACTCGTTGCTCGTTTCTAAAGCTGTGTTAAAAATGTAAAATGATACATAACTGGTAATAAAATGTGTATGGGAGTTGAAGCTTTGCTGTTTATAGAAATGAATATATTGTGCAAGAACATAATAGTTATGTCTTTCGACTAACTGATAAGCTTTTCCTTTAAAAGTTAGTTATTCAGCAGAAGTACGACTAGATAACGTCAAGTGGCCCTATATATTCTGGAAAATGGGCCTGAAAAAGGCCATATAAAGGCCCTATTTTTTAATTTGCTGAGAGGGTGGGAACCCTGCAGCAGTTTAACTTTGAATCACTGATTTAGTTCTGAAATGAATTACTTTTTTTTATTTTTAACTAATTACTGTACTTGATACTTAGAATATTAACTGGGAATCAATTCACATTTCACAAATGACACAAAATGGGTTATTTTCTATGTTGAATTGACATGAAATAAAATGCTAGTTTTAAATTTTAAAAATATTCAGTTTCAATTTTAACGCCATTTGGCAAAATATGTACTTGATATATCTCTATACATATAAACAATATGTAAATTTTAATAGCCATTGAATAATTTGGTTTCAATTTTCAAAAACTCTTGATTATAGTTTGGAAAATTTAAAAACTTTTCCTGTTTCATTTTTTAGAGGTTGCAAGCTAAAGTTCTTAAATTGGTTGATGTGTCCTATGGTGGTGAAAATGGTTTTAACCAGGCTATTGAATTATCTGCTGAAGTGCTTTCCAATGTTAAATTTATTCAAGAAAAGAAGTTGATTGGTAAGGTAATTTTTCGATTTTTGACTCCTGTATTCTGATAAATGTTTGTAGCTAAATGATATATAACTTTCATACTTTATAATTGCAAGATTTATAATTATTGATTCCTGTGGTCTAAAATTAAGTCAGAGTAGTGAATTTCCAATCAGTATTTCTCAGATACCCATCTTAAAAGATCTCTTCTCCATAGAGGATTCTTACCCTTTAAAGCCTGTTAGAGGAACCACGCTAAGCACTAGCCACCTCGCTAAATGCAATGCAATCAGAAATTTACCAAAAATAATTCTGATTTGACTAAAGTATTGCTGAACAGTAAATTCTCTGAAATTTCCTCTTAATATATGTGTGTATATATATATTGTATTAGGAAAAAAAAAATGAAAATTCTTTGCCTAAGGTTTTCGAATATTGGCTAATTTACTGGCAAACAATTTAAAATCCCTAACGTGGGCCCTGACTATCAAGACATTTTGTACAAACAATGAGTGCACGCAAAAAAAATTCCTTGCCCATGCTTACACGCTGTAGCTCATTTATAGGTAATATTGTATCTTATGCTAGGATGAAAAAATAACTTCTAAATTTGTAAGCAATGACTTGATTAAGGTCTGGAATCTGGAGGACTCTCCTTCGTGTCATCCTGCACAACTAGTATGTTGATCATATCGTCTATGGAAGCACTTGTAGATTCTAATTCCTTGCCATTTATTCATTCACAGTTGATTTTAAATTCTTTGAAAAATAAAATTTTTGAATGTGTCAAAAGTACAGTAAAATTTCGTTACAACGAACTTTAAGGGGCCCTCAAATTTTACTTGTTGTAACCTGAATTTAGTTGTAATCAAAGTTCAGTAATAAAATGCCAATTAAAACAGGTCTAAACTAAATATTAATTTGGTTGTATTGATATTCACGGTAATAAAATTATACTATGTATAATTTCAAAACTTGAAAATTTTTTTTGCTATTAGTTTTACTATGTAATGATGTAGTGGGAAATAATTTTGAGTGGTAATGCTTGATTAATTAGATATTTTGTTCTTGTACTGGATGTTTTTTTTATCCACCAATCTGATTATAGGAAGTTAATATTGAATTCAATTTTCTAGGGAGGTATTTTGATGAAATCTCCCAAGATACTGGTAAATATTGCTTTGGTGTTGAAGATACTTTAAAAGCCTTAGAAATGGGATCTGTTGAAATTCTTATTGCGTGGGAAAATTTAGATATTGTAAGATATGTTCTTAAAAACCATGCAACGGATGGTAAGTTTTTTTTTTTTTTAATTACTACTTTTTGTTGTTAAAATTAGTTCAGGTCTTTTTTGAGCAAATTAAGTGTTATATCTATGTGGTGATGCAAATAAAAGTCTAGGGCTTAATCTGTAGGGTCTGGTGGGGGGAGTGGACAATGGAGTGAAGTGGTTATACTTCAAGTAAATGACTGTAGCTCACAAAGAAATGTTCAAATGAGTGATTTTTTTTTTAAATAGAGATTAAAAGTTAGGAATGACGTTCTGTGTTTGAAATTTTATTGCTGGCAATATTTTATTTAAAGAAAGAAGTTCTAATTAACTTTGTTAATTAGAATTTAGAACAAACTGACTGTGCAGGAAGTTTCCAATATGCCTCCAGAACACTTACTCGTTAGCAGCTAGCTGTATTTACTTTGGAAAATATTTTTCAACAAATTAAGTAAGAATGGGTGTAGTAGTCATAGAATTAGGCTTAGCATATATCATTCTTCTAAAGTCACTTAATCTTAACTTTTGAGGCAGGTACAATTTTAATAAACATGTAGCGTTTTTATAGTAAATATGATTAAATGCAACTAAGTTTACTAGGGCACAAGTGATATATTAGCGTGTACATATGTATATTGATCTATGGTACATACATAAGCATGCAAGTATATTTAAGAATTTATATGTTTATGTTTAAAAAATTTTAATAAAGTAGCTTATTTCTTTTTTTATATGTATAGAGACAATTTAAATTTGAAAACTTTATTGTATACGTTGGCATGCGGGTTTGTAAATTCAACCACTTAGTAAAAGCAAATATCCTCAGAACAAATGTGATTTTAATAAGCGGCGGACACTGTAGATCAAAACTCATTTAGCTTTTTTATTTTTTTACCTGAGCAAAATGATATAATAAGGTTTAGGCCTTGCACAAAGCTTAAATAATTTCTTTCAATTTTTTTCTTTTTTTTTTTCCTTTTTGAGAAATTTTAAAATGAATTCAAGATCTGGCTATGCTTTTTTTGAAAATGTTACTTGAGTATAATAAGTGAGCAATAGCACTATATCAAACCCAGATAATATAGACGAACTCGCGAACGCCGTTCGCAGAAAACTTTCGAAGTTTGCAGAAAATTTTTGCATTTTGTTAAAAAAGTTATAAATTTAGGAAGTTTTCTATCTGAAATATGTCTTGATTTTGTTCATTGTGGGGCAGTAGCTTGTTACATATGAAACTGACACATTCATTAATCATGACGCATTGACAACCAACCTTATGGTTGAATCTGCACTTCATACAACTTGATATTTTTGTTGTTGGTAGCACTTTAGGATTCAGAAGCCCCCTTTTTTTTTTGCAGAAAATTTTAAAGAAATTATTTAAGTTTGCAGACAGTTTTACATTTTATCTAAGTCTGCACTATATAAAGTTCATGTCTAGTGTCCTTAAAGGTCATAAATAGGACTTTTATATCTGTTGCAATATGCATCGCTTTTTATTCACATATATTCCTTTGTTAAAATATTAGTTTGTTTCAGAGGAAAAAGTTTTACATTTAACACCTGAGCAAGAAAAGGACAAAACTCATTTTACAGATCGAGAGGTAATTAAAAATGCTTTTTTTTTTTTTTTTTAATCATTGAATCAAAAGAGAGCTGTTTCTTTTTCTAAGTCATCCATTTTAATGATTTTTTTAATTATAATTATAATTGTGATATTTTATTTAAAAGGGGCAGTATTCCTCGTACTAACTAGGAACAACGCAAGTAGTGGAATAATGAAAACATTTTAAATTTGCAACAATCAAAAGAGCTTTGGTTGCAAAAATTATTTGCCCTTGTCCACCCATTATGGGACCATTATGATTATTTTTTTTAATGTGCTAACTTTAAAGACTTGGCAAGAAATTGATCACACAATTTCATCAGCTACATGTGCAGGACATTTATCTACAAATTATGTGAAAAAATGCTGCCATTACACACTTAATCTCTCTAAATTTAACGATTTTTCTTTTAACATTTTGGCAGGCTTTAAGACCTCGTATTTTGATATCAGGGTCACAAGGGCAAATAGTTAAACAATCAGTAACATGTTTTACACTGCTCTTTTGATAGCTGCTAATTGAAAAAATTTCATTTTTGCATTATCGTGTCGTTTCCTAGCAAGATGTCAAAACTTATTTTAAAAGTCCAAAAGCTAGCAAAATCATTTTATTGTAACAAGATTTCATTATACAAATATTACGAATATTGAAATTGCTCCTATGTAATTTGAGTTGGATTAGCAGTCTTCACTAAACGAAGGTTATCACTGTAATTGACTTTTCCAAAAAGAGATTTGATTGTATTTTTAAAACAGTTGTTTTTACTGCAAGTGTTATTTTTGTTCAGTTTTATTCATTCATTTAATATTTGCAATTTAGACAGGGGTAGAATTAGAACTTGCTGACTCAGTGCCTCTACTGGAATGGCTCGCCAATCATTATAAAAGTTTTGGTAAGTTTAGATCTTTTTGGCCGTTAAAAAAACAAGTAATTGCAGTGCTGCCAACTACTACGCATTTATCCAGCTCACTACGCATGGAGAAGCAAATTTTACGCATTTGTTGAATTATCATACAAATAACTAATTGTTACAAAAAAAAAAAAATCGTGGATTGAATGTCCTTTCATCAGTAGTCCCAAATGATGCTTTTTTGAGTCGATTCCAGTATCATTTCGCGTGGCATCTTCCGTTTTAAAATGAATGCCAAACAAGCGCCGCTACACAAGTAGCGCATATCCGCCTACGTTTAAGCATATCCGCCTACAATGATTGGGGGGGGGGGGGGATATATTGAACCGCGCTAGACTATACTTAAGCACTGGAAACTACACTTTTTTCCCCTTCTGACTACACATAACTCCCCAATAAGATTGGCAGCCCTGGTAATTGTATCTTTGCTAATTTGTATTTACAAATTGGCATTTATAAACTGATCTTGCAGTCATGATTATTTTCACAATTATAGAGAACAAATATTAGTTGGTGTTCAATATTGGCAGTTTTATAAGCTGTAAAATTGGCTCTTTTCTGAGGGGTCTGTCTTAACCATACACTGCATGATTTTTTGTTCTTTGAAAGACATATATATGATTTTTAATGTTATAAAAAAACTTTGGAACACATTTAAAAAAAATTAATTTTGAGGATAGATGGTTATATTTACTTTAAAAATACCTAATACTTGCTTTTTACACTTGAGTTGCCTTACGCATGGTCATATGGAAAAATATTCCATGTAGCCAATTGGCAACGCTATGCAGTGTAGGGTTAATAACATTTTCCAAACACTAGCCCTGCCATTATCTCATCTGTACAGGCAAATACTAATGTAACAGAAATAATATTTAATCAAAAATTAATGGATAATAGCCTATGCAAAGTGTTAGATAAATATTGTTTGAAAAAAAGGCATAATTTAAAATAATCTTTAACAACATTATGTTTACTTCATATACTTGAATTCATCTCTGCAAATAAAACTTAACTTAAACTTATAAAAAATAGAAACAAAACATTGAGTTTTCATGTAAAGAAGTAAAAATTAACCTCCTCAAAACACGAAGTGCATTGCATGTCATGAAATTCTTTTGACCTTAAATTGTGACATACATGTTAACAAAATATTTTTTTTTTGTACAGTTACTGTAAGTGTTATTTGGTTATTACCCTATGGGGCATGAAAATTGTAGCTTTGTACTGCAATTTATATTCTGTCCTCCACTGATGAAAATAGTTGTCCATTGCATTCGTAAGACATTGTGTTTGCCATAAAATTTTTCAGTGTTTTGCATGCTTTTCATATCTTAGCAAACAAGATAATTATAATGTAATAACTTTTTGAGTTATATTCTTTTCTTATTTTTTTTACACATTGCATATGTTATGAATTCAAATATAGATTAAAAACTTCGAGTTACTTTCGAGTAAATCTAAGAAATTTGGTTTTAATGTTTGCAATGCTGAATAACAAGTGTTTAGTTAAAATAGACTCACAAGTAAACATAATTGCTTTGTTGTCAGGGGAAACGAAAAAGATGAAATTAAAAATGTTTGTCATAAACCAGTTATATTTTTCCATTGAGAAACTTTTGCATTGCAAAAAGCGGGAATTTATTGTACAGAAATTTACTGTTTTAATGCAGGGGTCTGGCCAGCGGAAATTTCGGGTCCGTTAATGGACCCTTCACAAAAATACGATCAAGTAAAACGGACCCTTCACAAAATTACAATCGAGCAAAACGGACCCTTCACAAAAATATGATCAAACAAAACGGACATTTCACACATTATTCATCCAAGAAACAAATCTGAAATCAAAATAACGCCATAACATATTTCTGTGTAAAAGCCCATAACTTTTGAGCCTTTTCCCTGAAGTTAACCCGTTCGGGACGAGCGCCGTAAATGTACGACAGCGCGAGCTGCCCTACGTGGCCGACCGACGTAAATATACGACAGCGAAAAATGTCTTTTAGGGCCTACCGTCGCATATTTACGGCGCACTTTTGGAACGAAATACTTCTATCAGATGGCGTTACTTATCCACTTATTTTTCATTGATTTTTCTGGTTCCTTTATATAGATATCTCTCTGACGTCAGAACAGAGGGTATGTGAAATATCTGAGAGATTTATTGGGTTCGCGGTGATGAAAACAGAAACACAAGCGCACGTGATGAAGGCAGGCGTTGCTTATTCAATTTTTTTTTTCAAAAGATTGCTCTGGTTCCTTTATACATATCTCTCTGACGTTAGAGAGGGGAATATCAAGTGTCTGAGATTTATTAGGCTGCAACACGTGGTGAAGAGCGTATTAATTAATTTTAAAAGCGTTAATAGTTTTGGTTCTGTTTTAAGGATGGGGCTTTTTATGGGAGACATTCTAACTTAGGTTTTACTTTAGTATTCATTTGGAAAAGATGGAAAAAAGCTTCAAAGGAGATGTGCA
The DNA here is from genome assembly GCA_038373865.1 of Uloborus plumipes. NCBI lineage: Eukaryota > Metazoa > Arthropoda > Arachnida > Araneae > Uloboridae > Uloborus > Uloborus plumipes. Next base: position 939 of record JAXGGA010012029.1, on the reverse strand, counting down.
GTTTGTTCAAAGCACAATAAAAGACGTGAAACTGGTTACGAATGCAAAATGTGCAATGTCGGTCTATCCGTGTTTTGAAATTTTTCATACCGCTTTACAAAATTAATTATTGCAATAATCCTCATTATTAATGTGTGTCATGATGTTAAGTGTGAAGATTTTTCATGTTTCTTTTCTATTTAGTATCAATATTTAGTGTTTAATTTAGGTAGTTTTAGTTGCAGAAAAATACAATAAATTTATATTTTTAATGTTAAATATCAGTTATTTTAATAATTTTTTTTGGTTATGATTGAAAATATGTTATATTTAATCTCATCTTCAAAAATGGTGTCATTTCTATGAAAAGTGTACATTTTATCGATTATTATGTAATGCGTAGTTTTCGAAATCGCGAATTAGGCTTAGTGGGAGAAAATGCTCCGGCCCGTGAGTGCAGTTCGCGGTAACAGCTGCCGGCCTGAGAGAGCGTTTTCTTCTGCGGGCTGCCGTCCCGAACGGGTTAAAGAAGCAAATCGCTTATCCGACAATTTTGCGAAAAAAAAAAAAGTCAGCACTTCGTGCCTGGAATACTTTTTGCAAGCGATAAATCTTTAATGTAAAATGTAGCACTTTTTGTTCGTTTCTTTTAAAGAAATTAATAACTTAAAAAATGTAGTTGTTTTGTTTTACTAATTCTGCATGTTTGTTTTATCATATGCAAATTAAAATGGCTTGCTGCGATGTTGTTGTTATAGATTTCTCTTGAAATGGGGAGTAAGGATTTTTCTCCCTGCTCTTGACTTAAGCATAAATGAAATAATAATAATAGCAATTATCTGCCAAATGAACTTAGAACTGTAAACAGATAGCTAGGGTTAGAGAAAAAATGGGATTGCTTCTGCTAGTGATCAGCTTTTTTAAATTATCCCATCTGAGTTTTTGGTCTACGTTTTATTT
>JAXGGA010012028.1:0-40238 GCA_038373865.1 Uloborus plumipes | reverse complement strand
ATTTTTTCAAACTGTTAACTGTAGGTTTATACGAAATTCTAAGCGAAGCAGACGATTTTATTGTCCTAGTTCCATGCTAGTTTATAGAACTGTTTTATTTTTTGACCTCCAGAAATTTAGATAGGAGTGATTTACAGAGTTAAAAAGCGATACTGCGTAATGTGCTATATTTTGACTACTGTTTTCGCGCAATACAAGCTCCTCAGAAAGTTAGCACCTGTGTAGGAGGGGAAATCACAAGACAAATGGAAGGGCGCAAACCCAATTGTGGGAGTATGGAAGGATAGTTGTGTCATGGGGGATTGGCGCACGATGGGTACACACAAGTCAAATGCTAGTGTACGTGTGTTCAAAGCGGTGGTAACTCGCCCATCTATTTGGTAGGGGCTATAGGGTTGTTAGGGGTGTGGGGTCTATGGGACGGTTGGGGGTAGTTTGTTGTGCGGTGGCTTTTTATAAATTATGTGGGTTACCTTAGGACCGTCATTCCATGGGGTAGTAAAAAAGTAAGTTTTTTTTTTTAAAAACTGTCAAATTCTCCTTTATCGACTTGCCCCTTCCAAAATGTTTTGAGTTTGAGTCTTCGATTTTTTTATATTGCTATGATGATTTTCACTAAAAGGCTGTTTCGTTTGCCAAAAACTTGGCGCCTAACGCTCGGGGCTACCAAAAAGCTTTGTGGATGTTCGGAAATGTGTTTAAAAGTGTTGTGATTACCTACACACTTGTTAACTGTTTCTGGAGCGTGTTTTGCACCAGAGAGTAGCAAATAATATGTTACTAACGCATGTCGTTATGTAATCTCCTGAAATCACTCATCTCCATTTCTGGAATCGTAAGAGAAAACAGGAGGCTGGTAAATCAGCACCGGAGACCGACGCGTTGGACATTAAAATGCGTCTGTCTCTCATTTGAAATTTTGTATTCATAATAAACCCTGCAGTTAACAGTTTGAAAAAAAAAATCGCAATGCACTTCTATTTTTTAGTTTTTACGCGGTCGTTTGCCAGTACGTTCGTAAAAAAAAATACTCTCAGTTTTTATGGAATGCCCTTTTGGCAAAATCCTTTCATTATGACATAATTTTTCTCTTTTGTCAGTACAGATTTTGATCGGGAGCAGGAAACGACTGGCCCCTAACCATTTTTATGTTCACGGATTACAACGAGCGGACACGTCAGTGAAATTGCCACCTTCCATTTATGACAGGTAAGTGGTCTTCCAAACTTGTCCTTTCCCTTATGTAGCTACCTCCTGTTTCTAATTCACTACTTTCATAGAATTTCGTTTCGCAGACACATATCGCAGCGATGCAAAAGTTTTAGACAAATGCAAATATATGAATAAAAAGGAAATACTATTCCAACGAAATGCATTTCAAAGTTTCTACTGCAAGGTACACAATTATCGGTCCACAAATTACGTGGCTTGGGGCACTAACGTCAAGCTCCCTAGAAGATACTCACTGTAGAGAAAACCGGTTTCTGCCCCAGCGTGACGTCATATTTGGAGAGCCACAATTTCGCACTACGCTTTAACAAACGTTTACGTCTCCCCTCCTAGATTGACTGTCGAGCATTTCTCCCCCGCCCGAAACCGAGGGAGAACGCGTAATAGGTAGAGAGAAGTTCGTTTGTTTACCATTAAGATGGCTGAAATAGTTATGCTCGCGATTTGTCAGGATGAAGATGATGAATTCGAAAGAGTTCCTCGCCGGCGGACTTAATAGTATAAGGCGGACTTAAATTGTATTCTATTTTCTGCAGGAAGAGCGGGATTTTTGTTTCATTTTAATCGGATAACGGCTTTTAAATAATTTTTTTCGTCTTCCGAAAGGGGATGGGAATTGTATTTTTGCAGCTGTTATTTGGTATTTTACATGACATATTTTTTTTTCCTGGAAAAGGGGGGGGGGGCTTTAATTTGTTGAAATTAACTATACATTTCGTTTCTTTTCCCTCGAGAGTGATGGATCCCATTTTTTAATTTAAATGCATATTTATTTTACGTTTTCAAGCGCGGGGGGGGGGGGGACGTTTCCACTTGTATTGTGCATGAAATGAAAGTTTTTTTTTTTTTCCTTAGAGAGGGTTTTCCGTATCGTTGTATTTACATAGGTATTTTGTTTAAATTCTGTTTTCCACTGCGGGTGGGGGGGGGGGGGGTACTTACATTTTTGGATTTATAATGTTCATTAAAGTAGTTCTGTTGGGCCCCCCCCCCCAGGAGAGTTTGAACTTCATTTTAATTGCAGTGCATATTTAGTTAGATGCTTTTTTCTTTGGGAAGGGGGGGGGGGGTATTTTTTCTGATTCTATTGGTTAATAATTTATGATTCTGTATTCTTGAGAAGTGAATATTTAAATTTTCCAAATTGTGATGCGTATTTAATTTAAAAAGGTTTTTACTGCATTAAGGAGGGGGGGGGGCAGTCGCTGGATTTTATCTATATTTGTAATACTTATTTTCATTGAACTAATCTTTATGAGGGTGGGGGATACCACGAAATATATTATATTAAAATTCTGTTTCTTCGGGGAGAGATAGTCTTTTCTTTTTTTGAATAAAACTTGCAAAGCTTTTTTTTTTTTTTTTTTTTGTTGCGGGGGGGGGGGTATATTTTTCTTGTGGTGTTGCGTATTTTGGTTTCGATATTTTTTCATCAGAAGAGGAGGTTTTTCTTGATATTGTAATTAAATGTGTATTTTAACTAAGTTCCAATTTCCTTTTTTTGAAAGGGGGTTTTAAAATTATTTTATTGTTTCAATTCACTCATTTTTCTTTACCCTGAACGGGTATTTCAATAAAATCATTTTTCTTCTGGAGAGGCGGGGGACTAATATTTTTCGAGTTAAAATAAGTCGCATTTAAATTAAATTCCTTTTTTCCGACTGAGAGGGATTTTAATGTTGCTTTAATCGTATCAATAAAAAAAAAGTCCTTTGGGGGAGGGGGATTTTTTTTCTAATTGTATTAGGCACTTAATTTTTTATTAACATTGAAGAAAACTTGTGAAAAACAGCTAAGATATCGATGCGCAAGCTACCAAAGCATAAGAAAATGCGTAATGAAAATGCGTATTTTCTATAATTAAATCGGCTCTAATATTGCCCATTTTAAAATAAGAGCTTCTGAAACTATGCTGTAACTATTTTTCGCATTGGTTGAAAGATTAGACGAAATCTGAATAAAATATAGGCGCCGAAAGTTTGCGAAATTCTCGTAGAAAAGTATTGAGCACCCGGTTTTTTTGTGCCGATCAGAAAGAGCGATGCATGGCAGGAAAATGCAACCCTGATTCCTCTGATCTTCGCCATGCCATGTGAGATACGAAACCATTTGATTGGTCAATCGTTTCCCCTTCTCGATATGCGTTAGAAGGAGAGAAAATTCTCGCTCGGTGCTTTGAACGTAGCACGAAACTTGTCAAACGACTATTTTCCCATCGTTCTTCCTTCTAGAGAGGGGAGAAATAGACGATTCGTGAAGTGCTAGAGAGTTCGAACGTAGTGCCCCAGGAATGGGAACAACGGGCTGAATTTTGAACCGAGTTCGAAAGGCACGTTAAGTGGCGACCACCGAAAGATTATTCGAAAAGTAAGATTCGGCGACGAACGCTCGTTGCTCCTTTGTCCAACGCATGTGGATAACAAAACTTCAGGACCCCCTCTTTAAAATGACTCTTCCCACTCCTTTCTGACCATTCCTTGCTAATAAGCATCCAATTAAAATCAGCAAGTTTCTCTGCCGCACCCTGTAAATTAAAATAAATATATATTTACAATATCAATCGCACTGGAGTCAAGTATTTCCAAACATTACACGTAAAAAAAGTCCCATTATTAGTTTCTATCCTCGTGACTACATTGGTGAGGTGAAAACATATCTTATGTACCTAATTTAGAAATTTTTTTGACTATAAACACTTTCTATTCTCTAACTATTGCCAAAATCATTTTTTTTTACTTCACCCGTTAGCGATTGTTGACTCAGATAAATATAAAAATCCTTAGAAAGCAATAAATTCCACACTGACTCCAGAGAAGCCTTGGTTCAAAATTGTCATTAGGTTTACAATCAATATTGTTGTTGCATGGCAACAAAATATTGCAACAATGGGTTGAAAATTTAATAATTTAATGGGGAAACTATATGAAATTCACTATTTTCCATAATAACTTTTTAAAACTAAGCTTTTTAGAAATAAATTATAGCTTATCCTGCTCTCTGTTACTGGAGCTATCTACGGTGAAAAAATGGTTAAAATCGGTCCAATAGTTTGGAAGATTACCCCGGACATACGGATACAAAAGTTGTCTTTTATGTATATAGATTTGAAAAAAAAAAAAAAAAAAAAAAAACGTTTATCTGAGCTTAGTTTTTTTCCTTTTTTCTTTCTTTGTTTCTTTCTTTTTTTTTTAAATATTGGTGAAATATTTAATAACTGTATCATTTACGTAGAAACCTATTGAAATGATATTGAAACAGAAAAGCTTTAAAATTTAAACTAAGAATAATTAAAAGTTTAAACTTTGAGTATATACAGAAATATTTAATTCAATCTTTTAAAGTTTCGTCTATGATAAAAATACATAATTTAGAAAGAAATCACAATATGCTAGTGTTTCATTTCATATGTAGCGCTACTCCTGTACAAATAAAATAGAGGCTTTAAAAATTAATTTAAATGTATTTAACATGTTCTTAAAGAAATTATGCGAGAAACAACTTTGATTTATTGTTTTGAAGCTGCATTACATAAAAATAAGCGAACATGCAATGTAATTGTAATGCCGGATATCCGGTATCCGGCAAAATCACTATCCGGTCCATCCCTAAAAAGAACAAAACAAAAAGAGGTATAAAAACGTAACCATGGTAACAACATGAACAGTTAATTTCCGTTGATAGAATAATTCATTTCATCTTTATTTTCAAAATTTATTTTCGAGCTTAACCATTTTAGAATCATTTGGCTTGCTCAAGGTAGCTCTTGAATTTCTGGGATTCTAAAAACAATTATTACAGCTCTTCTAATGCTCGTAGAAACTTCGAACTGATATCATTTTTAGCAGAAAATTATAAGCTTTCGAATGACATATTTGAAATTGTATATGGAATATTTCTCCCCCATTTCATCATATTTATATGAAAAATGAGCTTGAATTTTGAATAGAAAAAGAACAAAATCGAATTTTCGCAAAAACGCTTCGAAATGCACACCCCCCAGCTACCAAACTAATCTTGTAATAAATTTTATGAAAATTGACCAAACAGTTTTGGCGCTACACATGTCAGACAGACGGGGGAGGAAAGAATGAATGACAGACCCACCTTCAACTTTATTATTAGTAGAGATATTAATATCGTTCATTTATTAATAATATAATCAAAAGTGATAGTATATTTATTAACCGACTTCAACAAAGGAGGAGGTTATACAGTTCGTCGGAGAAATTTTTTTTTTTTTTTCGGTATGTTACAAGATTACTCGAAGATGCCTGGACCGATTTCAAAAATTCTTTTTTTGTTAGAAAGGTCTTTCTTTCCGATTGGTCCCATCCTCTCGTGGTCCGGATTCGATAACGGGAACCTGCAGAAATCTTTCGAAAAAGAAATTGGGATCACAGTAATCGTAATAATGACCATTTTGAACGCCAGGCTTCCCTGGATTGCATAATGAAATTCATTTCTATGGTATTTTTGAAAATTTTAAACCGAGTATCTTTCTATGTCCTGCTGTTTTCTCCTTAACTCCAACGAACTGAAAGTCGTACCAGGTACTAATTGATTAGTAATATTTCAGGTTTTATTAGTCTTAATTTACATAAGTTTTGATAAAGGAATTCTGAAGAAAGTGAGGAAAATCTCCAAATTTTTGCTCAAATTCAAAGCGATTTGTCCAAATGATTAAGGCAGGGATTCAAGTGAAACAGGCGATTGCAAATTACAATCGCTACTGGAAATGAATTACATTAGAACGTTTCTTGATAAAAACATCGTGACGTCAGCGTGACGTTTGCCTATGAAAAACGAGCTAGATAAAACGTCACAGCCTACTTGGCGAATAAGAGGAGATCACTGAGTGTTTGTAAGATCTTATTGGCTCCACCCGTAGTGACGTCATGCCAAGTTAAGTTGATGATAATGTAATTCACTTCCAATAGCGATTGCAATTCGAAGCGATCGCAGTGCTGTTTTACTTGAATCCCTGCCTAAATATGAAATACATTGTTACAAAACGTGATCGATATGAAACAGTTATTATAATGATAATGAAAATTTTGAATGAAGGCTTAACTGAAGCAAACATGAAACTCATTAGCGTGCCACGTACGTAATACGTCGTAAAATTTTATGAACCGCCAGCATCTAGTGTTGTTTTGAAATATAAATTAGTTGAAAAGCCGTTAATATTTAGCCTTTGATTAAACTAGTACAAATAAATACCAGAGAATAACAAGGATTATTTTTTAGTGTCAATCGTTTAAAATTTTAGACGGGTTGATACTTTCTTTTTTTTCCTTACATAGTTTATTTTATGAAGCATTTGCTTAAGCAAATTAGGTGAAGTTTTGTAATGGAAACATTACCTTATTTCATATGTACATTTACACTAAAAAGAATAAAATAAAATATTTTTGGAAAAAAAAAATTGAACCGACTTCGGAACTTCACTCGGCAAGTGCTCTAAAAAGTAAAAAATAATTTTATTCTTTGAACACCATCGACACTACATTTAAACATAAGTTTTGAAGTCGGTGCAAAAACTATAGGTGAAATGATGTTTATCTACATTTTGCCAACATTTTTCAGAGAAACCATTGAAAATTAAGAGCTGAATATTTGTACCATATTACATAAATATGTGGTTGTCAATGTAGTGTATGCGAATGCGATTAAAGAACCTGGATTCATTGCAATTTATATATATAATTAAATTATAGTATTCGTATGATTCTATATAGTGTTTTTGCACCGACTTCAAAACTTGTGTTTAAATGTAGTGTCGATGGTGTTCAAAGAATAAAATTATTTTTTACTTTTTAGAGCACTTGCCGAGTGAAGTTCCGAAGTCGGTTCAATTTATTTTTCCAAAAATATTTTATTTGATATAATAATATATCATTAATACATAGGCGGACTTACGGGGGTGCCAGGGGGTGCGCTGCACCCCCAAAATTTTGGCCAGACTTTACGAAAAAAATTAAAAATTTTTCATCAAACAGCTAGTTTGAAATTTTTTTCCTTTACTGAAATAAATTTAATAAAAATGCGTAACTGGATAGAAAATTCTTGCTGAACGATTATTTCCCTCTTACTTTTCTATACTCTTTAGCTCGAAAATGTGTTTTTAGAAAAGAGAGCTTCCGAATTACAGTCTATAGGAAATAATAATAGCAAATAAATCATTACATAAATCAAATAATTATACATTATTCAGTGGCCGTATTATAGAAAAATCGTGTTCACTGCAGTTGGGTATTCATTGGTACATTGTTTGTTTCTTTTACTTCGAAACAACCATAATGATGATTAAACTCAAAAAAAAAAAAGAACATTTTCTGAAAGAATGCCCCGGAGCCTTGTTTGACCTGTGGAATACCCCCCCCCCCCGCAGGTCAAACCCCATGGCCCGGCCAGCCCCCCCCCCCCCCGGGCCCCGGTATTCTGCACCCCCAGAATGAACAGCCTAAGTCCGCATATGCATTAATATAATGTAATTTAGTAATATAATCCTTTTCTATTCAATACTGATAAAATTATTAGAAATGTAACTATTTTAATATAGCTTAAATCCTGTTTAAAGTATGTACAGTCAATTCGCAATACTCGAATATTACTATAACTCGAATTTCTTATTAGGTCCCGATCCCTTTGTCTTCAATTCTATGTTAATTTTCCTCCATATCTCGAAGTTTACTTCCCTTAACTCGGAAGTTTTTTTGAAGTGACTAAACATTTGATAGTTAAAAATCAGAAAGAACTTTCAAGTGAGAGCATGAAATTTTATTTATTCTTCTCTTGTGTGTGTGGGGGGGGGGGGGGATTCATTCAGGGAAAATCTGAAGTCAAAAGAAGGTCTGTTGAAGCAGTGTCTACTAATAATAAAGCTGAAGGTGGTTCTGTCTGTCCTTCTTTCTTTCTGTCTGTCTGTCTGTTACGCGCGTCTGTTACTGTCTGTATAGCGCCAAAACCGTTCGGTCGATTTTCATGCCACTTGGCACAAAATTAGTTTGTAGCATGTAGTTTTGCACCTCGAAGCGATTTTCTCTACTAATAATAAAGCTGAAGGTGGTTCTGTCTGTCCTTCTTTCTTTCTGTCTGTCTGTCTGTTACGCGCGTAGCGCCAAAACCGTTCGGTCGATTTTCATGCCACTTGGCACAAAATTAGTTTGTAGCATGTAGTTTTGCACCTCGAAGCGATTTTTCGAAAATTCCATTTCGTTCTTTTTCTATTCGAATTCTTAGCGGAAATTCGATAAAATAGGGAAGAAATATTTCACACACATTTTCAAGTCTTATGTCATTCGAAAGCTTGGAATTTTCTGCACAAAATGAAGTTTTTTCGAAGTTTCTACGATCATCAGGAGAGCTGTAACAACTGTTTTTAGAATCCCGAAATTCAAGGCTTACCTTCAGTAAAGCAAGCCAAACGATTCTAAAATGTTTCAGCTCGATAATAAAATTTGTTTGAAAAGAGAGATGAAAAGAATTATTTTATCAACGGAAATCAACTTTTCATGTTGTTACTATGGTTACGTGTTCATACTTATTTTTGTTTCGTTCTTTTTCCAGGGTTGCCAGACGTAGTATTTTTGATTCTACGGTAGTATTTTTTCGGCCCAAATAAGGAGCGTAGTATTTTTCTGGCAACCCTGTTTCCAATATACTAATGACTTAATTAAAAGATTTGGCGGATTTTTTTTTTTTTTCATTTTTATAGATTTCGCATTTCAGCAACATTGATTTTGGCAACGTTTGGAAACAGTAGTATCACGGAGTAGAAAGAAGGAGAGAAATGTTCTACGGATGCGCTAGTTTGAAAGTGGCAACAAATTCTCACACGCCGCCAGAGGACGCTAGCTGAAACGCTCCCTACTTCCTACGGGATTCAATGTAAATGATACTGAATCTGTCCTCTCTTTAAATGCTGCTATGGGAAAGAAAAATTTTTTTTTTCAACTGGATTTTGATGTAAATCTTCGACTGACATTATGAATTAAGTATGATTTTCATCCCACGAAAATAGGAGCCGTATTTTTTGAGAAATAGGTTTAATCGAATGCACTTACCAACTTGCCAAATCTGACAGAATCTGTCATTTTTTAAAGACTGCTGTTGGCAAGAGGTTTTTTTTTTTCAACTGGATTTTTGTGTAAATCTTCGATTGACATTATGAACTAAATATGACTTTGATCCCACTGAAGTTTTGCCACTTAATTTTTTTATTAATTAAAAATATTTAGTAGACAAAATAATTATTATAGACTATATTTTCATATTACCTTCTTTTTTACATGTTCATATTTTTATTTAATTACCATTTGTAATCAGTAATTGAAAAATTTATTTATTCATTATTATTATTTTTCTTCCGTTTTTACCTAATAATAGGAAATTTTATATTTACATAATTTTTACAATTAAAAATATATTCATTGGCTTAATTTTCGAATTTTTTTTATCTTTTTTGCTTAAACCTAGACTAATATAATGTATCTCTAACCAGGGGTGCCCACAGGGGGGAGGATTATGGCGCATGTTGCGCCATTAAAATGGGGGGGGGGGTGTTTAAAGCTAATTAATTAATTTATTTATTTATTTAAATTATTGATTAATTTATTTTTTAATTTAAATTATGGGCTGATTTGTTTTGAATAAAAATTATTCATTAATTAATATTTTTAATCCACATTAGTTCTTTTATTTCTTTATTATTTTATTTATTTATTTATTTATTTTGTGTGCGTGTGAGTGTGCTTGGAATGTCTGGAAAAGAAAAAAAGCGATTCTGTTCTACGTATAATTAGTATTTTTAGAAAAATAATAATAAATAAAAAATAATATTTACAATTTAAAAAAATAAACAAATATTTAAAAAAAAATAATAATTTAAAAAATAAATAAAATAAAAAAGAGGGGTAAAAAAAAAAGCACAAGAGGTTGGGAAACATTTTGGGGAGGGGGGGATTTGCGCCATTGAGCTTGGGGGGGAGACATTCCAGACATTCCAAGCACACTCACACGCACACAAAATAAATAAATAAATAAATAAAATAATAAAGAAATAAAAGAACTAATGTGGATTAAAAATATTAATTAATGAATAATTTTTATTCAAAACAAATCAGCCCATAATTTTAATTAAAAAATAAATTAATCAATAATTTAAATAAATGAATTAATTAATTAATTAGCTTCAAAAAATCCCCCCCAAAAATTTTTATGGCGCAACATGCGCCATAATCCCCCCCCCCCCTGTGGGCACCCCTGGTTAGAGATACATTATATTAGTCTAGGTTTAAGCAAAAAAGATAAAAAAAATTCGAAAATTAAGCCAATGAATATATTTTTAATTGTAAAAATTATGTAAATATAAAATTTCCTATTATTAGGTAAAAACGAAGAAAAATAATAATAATGAATAAATAAATTTTTCAATTACTGATTACAAATGGTAATTAAATAAAAATATGAACATGTAAAAAAGAAGGTAATATGAAAATATAGTCTATAATAATTATTTTGTCTACTAAATATTTTTAATTAATAAAAAAATTAAGTGGCAAAACTTCAGTGGGATCAAAGTCATATTTAGTTCATAATGTCAATCGAAGATTTACACAAAAATCCAGTTGAAAAAAAAAAACCTCTTGCCAACAGCAGTCTTTAAAAAATGACAGATTCTGTCAGATTTGGCAAGTTGGTAAGTGCATTCGATTAAACCTATTTCTCAAAAAATACGGCTCCTATTTTCGTGGGATGAAAATCATACTTAATTCATAATGTCAGTCGAAGATTTACATCAAAATCCAGTTGAAAAAAAATTTTTTTCTTTCCCATAGCAGCATTTAAAGAGAGGACAGATTCAGTATCATTTACATCGAATCCCGTAGGAAGTAGGGAGCGTTTCAGCTAGCGTCCTCTAGCGGCGTGTGAGAATTCGTTGCCACTTTTAGATAGCAGAGATTTAGCTCCTCCCCTTTAACCTCCTTGAGTAGTATTTTGTAATATTTTTTTAGAGGAGGCGTAGTTTTTTTTTTGTTCCAATTCTCTGGCAACCCTGTCTTTTTCCCGATGAAGCGGTGAAGATGCTTTGGGACCCTGCTTGGCGCGTTTTCAAAAAGTCAACTACGCCAAATAGCTAGGGTTACCACGCTTGGCGCGCCTATCGTTCATTTAGCGAGAAAAGGGTACCTAAAGCACAGATTAACGAAATATCGTATTGTAACGAGTCCGTAGCACCTTCAACTTTCTTTAAATGAACATTCCAATCTTGAGGAAGTAACTATAAATTTATTTACAAGTATGTACACTATTTACAAAAGGAGCAGGAAACAATTGCTAAACATCCAGCAATTAGGTAGCAAAACAGTACACTGTACTCTCAACAGTAATTCAGCACCACGTATCTAACGTGAACAGTAATTAAGCAATTACAAAAGCAAAACATCGCCCAAGCGAATAGCGAATAAAACGAGTCACCAGAATCAAATCTGAAAACAACTGACTGACTTGTGTTCAAGGCCAGCTTTTTATACACTCAAGGACATTTCTAGCAAAATCTGGAGTATTCCAATTCATTCATGAAATTTCTAAAAAGAAGAAAAAAAAACACACTCAGCGGGGAAAATGTCTTCACGCTTATCAAATGTAGGGCAAGTATAAAAACTACAAAACGTTACAGGGCCGGTATACTGATGATAAAAGTGATATCTTCAGATACATTTGCAACATGTCGCCAGATAAAACCAAAACTAATGAAAATAAAGCAAGGCAGGAAAAACAACAACTATTTACAAGATTTGTAACATTGCCCCCTTCCCAAGGACTGCACGTCCCGGGCAGTACAATCCCCAGAAAGGAAGCAAGGGAAAACTTACAGATACACACATTACATGATGACCAATCATAAACATGATAAACAATAACAATGAGAACATGAAAGAAACACTAACATTGATAAAGTCATATTACAGACAATTAAAGGCAAAAGTTATTTACAAAATTTACAAACAAATTACCATGGTAGCTTTAGATTTATTTTACGAACTATGGCCATAGTATGGGGCTAGCCGATCATAATGGACAACCCTAGGTTTTGAATGTGATGACTTCTGGATCCTCACTACGACGTCGTTCAGCCGGTGGAGAACTGTGTAAGGTCCATCCCAATGCGACTGCAATTTGGGTGACAGACCTTTACGTCGGATGGGATTCCATAGCCATACTTTGTCACCTTCTTGAAAGTCATGACCAGTGGACCTTGTGTCGTATCGGGTCTTCATCTTCTCCGTCGCGATGTTGATTCGCTCCCGTGCGAAGTGATGAACGTCCTCCAACCGGGCCTGGAGATCCTGGACGTATTCCTCAGGCGATGAAGGCGCATCTGGAGGGAGACCGAAGACGAGATCACAAGGTAGCCGAAGCTCTCGGCCGAAGAGCATCTGTGATGGGGAATATCCGGTGGTCTCGTGGACAGCACTGCGGTAGGCCAGCAGAAACAGAGGAAGTTTCTTGTCCCAATCCTGTTGATTTTTGGAGACCATAAGCGAGAGATTATTAAGGATTGTCCTGTTAAATCTCTCCACCATGCCGTCCGATTGTGGGTGTAGTGGTGTCGTTCGAGTTTTCTCAATTTTGAGGATTTTACATAGGCCCTTAAACACAGCAGAGATGAAGTTTCTCCCCTGATCGGAGTGGATCTGCAAAGGTGTCCCATATCTCGAGATCCAATGCTGGACTAGAGTCTCTGCTACAGTGGTAGCTTCTTGATCCGGAATGGGATATGCTTCGGGCCATTTGGTGAAATAGTCAATGGCAACGAGGATGTATTTGTTCCCATCAGTAGTTTTCGGTAGAGGACCAAGAATGTCGATCCCGATTCGTTCGAAAGGAGCTCCTACGTTGTAAAGATGTAGTTTCCCGCGGCTTCTTCTCTTCGGTCCTTTACGGGCAGCACAGGCGTCACAAGAATGACACCACTTCTCCACGTCATCCTTCGCCTTGCTCCAGAAGAAGCGCTCTCGAACCTTGTGGAGGGTTTTTAGGATACCAAAGTGTCCTCCAGTTGGACTACTGTGCAGTTCCTTTAGAACGTCTGGAATTCTTGATCTGGGAATGAGTAACTGCCATTTGAATGCTTTACCATCGTCAGATTCCCATTTCCGATACAGGACGCCATTTCGCAACTGGAGAGATTTCCATAGAGCCCAGTATCTCTTCGTTGCAGGACTGTAGATAGAAAACGTCTTGCCAACTAGGTCGCCGACTGTCCTTTTCCATTAACTCTATGATAGGCTTTAGGTCTGGGTCTTCAAGCTGATCTTTTCTTACTTGGTCGTCACTCCATGGATCTGGATCTGAAGATGATGATGTAGCAGTAACTTGACAGGCAGTAGGGATTGTCGTCCCGTACTGTTTCTCTATTCGGGAGCAATAATGGCAATTCTCGGAACAAGGTCTTCTTGATAATGCGTCAGCATTACCGTGTGACAAACCTTTTCGGTGCTTAATCTCGATGTCATATTCCTGGAGCCGCTGTATCCACCTGGCTACCTGGCCCTCTGGATTCTTGAAATTCAAAAGCCAAGTTAAAGAGGCATGATCGTTTCGGAGCAGGAATTTACGGCCGTAGAGGTAATGATGGAAATGTTCTACAGCTTTAACTATGGCGAGCAATTCCTTTCTCGTGACACAATAATTTCGCTCCGACTTTGATAAGCATTTGCTCCAGTATGCGATAACATGTTCGTTACCGTCAATTTCTTGAGATAAAACAGCTCCAACGCTCTCGTGGCTCGCATCAGTGTCAAGTATGAAGGATTTTCCAGGCTGAGGATAAGAGAGAATAGGCGTTGATGTTAAAGCCTCCTTCAGTTGTAGAAATGCATCCTCGCATTCTTTGGACCATTCAAATTTTTGTTTGCTCTCCGTCAGCTTATGCAAAGGTCGTGCAATGTTGGAAAAACCTTTCACAAACTTCCTGTAGTACGTGCAGAGCCCCAGGAAACTTCGCAGCTGATGGACATTTTCGGGGCGGCTCCAATTCTTAACTGCGGATACCTTATCTGGATCTGTGCGTACGCCCTCGGAGGAGATAATGTGACCAAGGTAGTTCACCTCACGGCGGAACAAATTACATTTGGACGGGCTCAACTTCAGGTTGGCTTCCTTAAGCTTTTGCAGCACCTTCCTAAGATTAGTCAAATGTTCCTCAAAACTGCGTCCTATGATGATGATGTCGTCCAAGTAGACAAGACAGGATTCATAAGAGAGTCCTCGTAGCACTGATTCCATAAGACGCTCGAAAGTGGCTGGTGCATTGCAGAGGCCGAAGGGCATCACTTTAAACTGCCACAAGCCTTGTCCGGTTGTAAACGCCGTCTTCTCTCGGTCGTCGGGGTGTATCTCTACCTGCCAGTAGCCGCTCTTTAAATCCAGGGTCGAAAACCACTGGTGTCCGGAAAGGGTGTCCAGAGTGTCATCGATCCGTGGAAGAGGGTAACTGTCCTTCTTGGTGATGTCATTCAGGCGTCGGTAATCAACACAAAATCTGGTGGAGCCGTCTTTCTTTCGGACCAAGACGATAGGGGATGCCCAAGGACTGGATGAGGGTTCGATGACGTCATTCTCCTGCATCTCTTTTACGAGGATCTCAACCTCTTCCTTCTTGGCGAACGGTAGTCGTCTTGGATGCTGCTTGATAGGGGGATGATCTCCAGTGTCAATCCTATGCTGCGTTAAATTCGTGCGACCCACATCCTCGGATGTAGATGAAAACACCTGCTTGAAGTTGTCCACCAATTTTTCCGCAGCGTATCTTTGATCCGTCGATAATGGTGCACTCCCAATTAATTTCGAAGTCAAGGACTCGGAAGACACAGTCTTGGAGGAATCAATTCTTCTGATAATGCAGTTTACGGGAGTACAAGTTGCCAACACTTCTCCTTTCTTAATATTCCTCGGTCTTTCACTTACGTTGGCGACTCTCACAGGAACTGCATTCCTTGAAAGGTCCACAAGCGTAGATGCCACCAGTACTCCTTTTGGGCTATTATTCTGGTTAGGATATTCAATGAGGCCGAATTTAAAGCTGTTGTTTTCTTTGATGGAGCCAGGTATTAGTACTTCTGATCTAGAGGGAATCAATAAATCAGTTTGGGCTATTATTTGATGAGCGGATTTTAAGTTATTTTCAGCATTGAAAATTGCTATGTCTTCCCTCATCGAGTGCAGCTCATTATTTTTAAGGTCGATAGAAAAATCAAATTTTCTCAAAAAGTCCAGTCCGAGAATGAAGGGATCTGTAATGTCAGCGACGAATGCCGTGTGATGGTAAGTGATGCTTCCGAACATTATTTCTAAGTTCACTTTTCCTTCAATCTCAATTTTGTCACCTGTCACAGTTTGGAGAGTAACGCAGGGCGGCGTCCATAAGATCTTGAGTCCAAATTGACGAGCCACATCAGTCTTAATGATGGTAACGTTGGCTCCTGTGTCCACAATCATTTCGCAGGGAAACCCATTCACATATGCGTAAATGAAGAGTCCGTTGCAGCCGCCACTTCTTGAGGAAATCTGGAAAACTTTGGGAGACGTCTTCTTTTCTTGGCGAGCTTCGCAGTTCTTTCGTACGTGGCCCTCACCGCCACATTTCCAGCACTTCAGTGGTTGTCTACTTTGGTCTTTACGAGGCGTAATCTTCTTCAGGGTCCCCGAGATCTCGTTGATTTGTCGCTTAATTTCCGAGAGACAAGTTGAGTGCGAATCCGGAGCACTCGCTTCCACGCCCGTGGTTGAATGGCGATCCTTGCGGGATATTTGCTGTGCAACCTCGAACTTCATTGCGTAGACCAGCCCGGATTTAAAATCCTTAATGTCCGCCATCCGGAGAGCCGTCTGAAGTTCTGGATTTCGCACTCCATCTGTGAAGTAGTTCAGGGCCAGGCTATCGCGAACACCCGAAGGACAGTCCGAGAAGGCGAGATGGGAAAGCCTCTCAACGTCTGCTGCAAAAACTTGCAAAGTCTCTCCAGCCCTCTGGAGTCGGGATTTGAGCTGAAGTTGGCTGAATTCTTTTTGGCAAGATTCGCCAAAGCGAAGCTCCAAGGCCGATGATAAGGCTTCGAAGTCATGGTGCTTGTCCTCTGGGAAGGTCTGTAGTATGTCAGCTGCATCCCCTCTCAGCGAGGCTGCAAGGTGACAGGCTTTCGTGGAAGAGTCCCAGGAGTTTGCTTCTGCAACGATGAGGAACTGCTTCTTGTATATATTACAAATACAAATACAAATACAAATGTGGCGACCAGCAGCAGGCTCAGGGCCCAACTTGGCTGGTCCTAGTCAAATTAAAGACCCCAATGAAGATCAATGGCCCTCTTAAAGCCAACTACTCCATTGCTCTTTACCGCCTCTTCCGGTAAGCTGTTCCAAGTTCCCACTACCCTGCTAAAATAGTAATTTTTTCGAATTTCCAGGTTCGCCTGAGGTTTAAACAGCTTAAAACAATGACCCCTTGTCCTGCTTTCCTTGCAAAACTCCAACCCTGCAACATCATTCATTTTAATAAATTTAAATAACTGAATCATGTCCCCTCTGGTTCTCCTTTGCTCAAGACTATACATATTAAGCATTCTAAGTCTGGAATCATAGTCTAAATTAGAAAATCCATTTACTAACCTTGTAGCCCTTCTTTGTACCCTTTCCAATAAATTAATGTCTTTCTTCAGATAAGGAGACCAAAACTGAACAGCATACTCCAAATGAGGTCTTACCAAACTTCTATATAGAGGCAGAAGAACCTTCTTAGATTTGTTTGAAATAGATCTATTAATAAACCCAAGCATCCTATTGGCTTTGTTACTAGCTATGCTGCACTGTTGACTGGACTTGAAATCCTGATTTATTAAGACACCTAGATCCATAACATTATCTGCCCTACTAATGACTGAACCCTGTAAATAATAGCTTGTATGCTTATTTCCATGACCGAAATGCAGCACTTGACATTTCCCAACATTAACTGCCATACCCCACTTGTCTGCCCATTTAGTAATATGATCCAAATCCTGTTGCAGCTGATTTATTTGTTCGTCATTTTCTACAACCCCCATAAGTTTGACATCATCGGCAAAACAATTCATGTTTCCAGAAACATTTTCATGAATGTCATTCATAAAAATAATAAACAAAAGGGGACCTAAAACTGATCCTTGGGGAACCCCACTTAAAACCTCACTCCATTTAGAATAGTTACCCCTAACAACTACTCTTTGTTTCCTTCCTGTCAGCCAATTCCTAACCCAAACTAGAATTTTACCTCCTACCCCTATACCAGCTAATTTGCTGAGTAGTGCTACATGCGGTACCTTATCGAAAGCTTTTTGAAAATCTATGTAAACAACATCTACGCATTTTTTGCTATCTAAAGCCAAGGTAACCTTGTCGTAGAAATGTAATAAATTAGTAGCACACGATTTACCTTTTCTGAAACCATACTGCAAACTACTCAACAGCCCATTATTTTCTAAGAAATTCATAATCTTAATTTTGATCAATGTTTCAAAAATTTTACATACCACTGAAGTCAGACTCACAGGCCTATAATTTCCTGCATTACCTCTAGACCCTTTCTTGAAGAGTGGTGTAATGTTAGCTAGTTTCCAGTCCTCTGGCACTATCCCTGAGTTATACGAAGCATTGAATATATTAACTATAGCGTCAACTAATTCCTCTGCACATTCTACTAGAATTTTTGGATAAATATTATCTGGTCCCGGAGCTTTTGTGGTTTTAATTTTTTTCAAATAAAGTAAAACGTCCTCCCTGGAAAATACAAAGTCCTCAAGCTGTGTAGTAGCTTGTGTCTTGCTTGTGTCAACTGTTGAGATACAGTTATCGTTAAAAACACTGGAAAAAAAGTCATTTAGAACATTTGCTATATCACCATCATTCTGAATTAAATTTCCATGCTCATCTACTAGTGGCCCAATTTGACTATTTCGAACTTTCCCAGAATTTGCGTATGCAAAAAACTCCTTTGGATTCCTGTCAATATTATCTGCCAGCTTTTGTTCCAATTCTCTTTTCTGAAACCGTACCAAATACTTAAAACTACGCCTAGCCTCACAATACTGTACACTGTTAAAACAAGATACTTAGAAATGAGGCAAAACGTCTTGTTTTCAAGAACATCATTGACCCAAAATGGCTCCAGAACCAAATGTCTTGGAATTAGAAAACAGGGTGTCTTGTTTTTGAAGCACACGGTGTTCTTAAAAGTAATAACCAATGTTCTTGTTTTTGAGACGGAAATATGTTCGAATATGATACGAAATGTGCTCATATACGAGACAATCCTATTCTTAATTTTTGAGACGGCTCTACTCTTGGAAATGATACAGTGCTGTGTTTATTTCCGAGTCATCACAGAATTTAAAAAATAAGCATTTTGCGTCTTGTTTATGAGTCGGGTCTTCTGTTTAGAAATGAGACATTTTTGTTAATTTTGTTTTTGGATAATAATTTTACAATTTTTCAGATGCAGATTAAAATTACCAGTGGCCGCGCCGCAGCTGATTTTAAAGCGGCCGATTCAATTAAACGGCACCCACTGTATTATTTTTTCTGATGAATTAAGGATTTTTTTTTTTTTCAAAATCAGTTTAATGCATGTTTTTTTTTTCCCCTTTTGACTTTTTTCTCTTTGGTTTTGTGTGCAAAGAATCACATGTCTGATTATCAAAAGTGAAACATGCATGAAAACTTTTTTAAAAAAAGTTTTTTAATTCATCACAAAAAAAAGTGGGCGCTTAATAATTGAATCAGCCGCTTTAATGATTCAAATCGAGCGAAGTCCAGCTTATTTATATCAAAACTGTCAAAAAAGAAAGGTGATTTCAAAAAGCGACAGCCACTGTAGTAATTTTAGACTGCATCTGAAAAATAGTAAAAGTATTATTCAAATTAACCCTTTTATTTCAGAAACCCATCAAGTGCACTTTTTTAAATTTTAAACAACTAAACTAACTAAAAAGAACTTCTCCGTTTTAAAATCACAATAGGTTTAGTCGTTGGAAAAATTGCTTCTTATTGTATTGCAAAAACAAAAAAATAAAAAAAAATAAGGTGACGGAACCAGTTACAGACAGGCATAAGCTTGGATTTAAAAACTAAGCTGTTTAGGCAGGTAAAACTGATATTTCTGTGACTCATGAATCCATCTAATGTTATTAGAGTCAATTTCAGGAGCCATTTCTTAAGCATGTCTGTAACTGGTCCCAATGGATGTCTCAAGCATGTCTGTAACTGGTCCCGTCACCTTACGGTTGGAATCAATTTTCCAATTGTTTTTTTTTTTTTTTTTTTTTTTGCGAAAAATTGTTAAAAATTTTGCATTTAACAAGTTTCAGCAATGAAATAAATTTTTAAGAAAAGTTGTTCACACACATCACATATGAAGGCTCGTGTTTTTGCATCAGACGGTGTGCCTAAAATTGGCCATTCATAACCTTTAATAATATAATTTTTTTGGGGGGGGGGGAATCAGTTCACAGGTTTCTGAAACAAACGATTCAATTGTCATAAACTTCAATCTTCTACAAATGGATATTTTCTTTCATAGAATTCATACGAGTCTTGTTTTTAACTTTTTCGTGATTTTATAGAAGTTCAGTTTCTTATTTTCGAAAATTGCAATTCTTGTTTCTTAGTTTGTCATTTTTCTGGGGTTTTGCTGAACTTTTTTTTTCCGCTGTGTTGTTTTTCGTTCCTAATTTTATTTTTTTCATTGCTCTTTTTTTCTGTTTCTCATGTTCCCATATTTTACTCAAATTCCACTATGCTATCTTTTTTAATATTTAATTTTCTGAGAATAATAAGATAAAATTGAATATTAGGGTCATTCCACAAAAAAATCACCAACAAACAGCACGTAATAACGTGTATGTTTCATGTAATAGTAATCATTTAAATGGGTAATGAAAAAACAATTGCTTAAAAAATTATAAACATGCAAAATTATCACTTTTTATTGAATTATATGAGATATCACAGAAGGACAACATTGCTACTTTTTCATGGAATGGCCCATTTAGATGTGCACCCAATAATGCTGGGGAGTACAACTAATTTATAATTAAACCAAAACGATGCAAAAAATTTTAAACTTATGCATTTCATTTTCCGGAAAATTGCTGGTAGTATTTTTCCCCACCTTCATTTAAATTTGAGTCAATTAATTTTACATCTACACAACAAAATTATATGTTCTTAAAATTAATATATTAATTATAAATTATAATGTATATAATATAAAATATTAATTTTATATACAAGAACTAATCAAAAATAATGCATATAAAATATCTTTTTCAAAATTACCTGCACTAACCCTAATTCCAGTCTTTTTTTCCAAAATAGTATCTATTACCGGAGCCAAGAAACATGTAACTCATAAGAAACAAATTTTATTGCCATATTTAGTAAGGTACAAACTTACTTCACTTCTCTACATAATCGCTGTTCACTTCTAAGCATTTTTCGTACCCCTGCACCAGCTTTTTTAACCCCCCTGCAAAGAAGTTTGCCGCCTGAGAGTTGAACCAGTTGACAACGGCGATTTTGAGTCCCTCTTCGGTTTCAAAACGTTTTCCACCGAGCCACTGTTTAAAGTTCAAGAAGAGGAAGTAGTCGCTCAGGTGCAATGTCGGGAATGTACGGTGGATGGTCAAAAAAATCCCAACAAAAATCTTGAATTTTCTTCTTAGAACGCGCGATATCGTAAAGCAGGATTATGCCAGATGACAGTTTACCGCGGAGTTTGCTTTAGATTAGATTGCACGATTGCACGTCTCAATTTGTTGATGTAACAACAAACAACAATTTTTAAATAGTAGTGCGTTCAAGTTGAGGAAATTCTTCAGCTAGGCCAACTGATGAAACGATTTCATCAGTCTGGATACTGGGCCTGCCACTCCGCTCTTCGTCAACTGTAGGTTTATAAGCCAGGCATAATTGCCGATGAATTTCAGTAGCCATTTTCTTTGTCTCCCAGGCAATGCTCCTCAGTTTCTGCAAGTAATGCCCTGCAAAGGAAATACAATGAGAAAAAACAAGTTTTGATTTAATGCATATTTATTTGAAGAAGGCTTCCCACTAAACTATGAAAATAAGCACTTTATTTTCTCTCCAACTCTTCATACAATATCACACCCAGTGTCTCTTTCCCACGTTCTTTGCAATTTTATCATTTTTACTTTGTGTACTCTCAGAATTTTTGCTAGATGAACATGTAAAAAGCTAAACTATTGTAAACCTAAATTAAAAAATTTTGGGACTGGAACAAAAAGCAAAAAAAATTCAAACACAAGTCAATATTAAGCATTCGGCAGGAAGTTTCCACTTAAGTGACTGCAGCATGATGCAAGGGTGAAAAAAATAAATTTTCGAATTTCGAATCGCCTGGGGTCTCAAAAGTTGCTTTATCTTACTGCCTAGAATAATATCCTTAGGTTTCCATATTGTCCCAAATAATATCAAAAGTACCAAAAGTTCAAACTTTTTTTTTACGAAATTGAAAATACATATTTTAGAAATGTTAGGGGACATAAATATGAACTCTTAGTTACATTAGTATCTCTTAAAAGTTTGAGTTCAATAGGAGTAATTTCTCTAAATTTCCCAAAAGCCAAAAAAATAACCGAAAATCGACATTTAAGCTTTCATTTTCACACGATACGAAAAAACCAAAATAGGTTAAGTGTACACAATATGGAAATTTTAAACACTGAGTTAACTTTCACAACCCCTTTCATTTCCAAAATATGTATTTTCAATTTTGAAAATCAATTCGAAAAAGGTCGATTTTTGGTATTTTTTTGGAGGTTTTTGGGACAATATGGAAACCTAAAGGTACTATCCTTGGGACTAAAATTTTAAGGGTAATTTAGTGGAGCCAAAAGGCAACGTTTGAAACCCCAGGGGTTTGAAATTCGAAAATTTATTTTTTTCACTCCACCCTAATGAAGAGTGTCCATATTTTCAATACATTCATACATAACAGATATTAGACGAGGAGATGTGAGAAAATTTTAATTCCGCAAAAGATGCTGTGAACTGGAAAAGTTTGGGAACCCCTGGTCTAATTGCATTAAAGTTGATAAACATGCAACAAATAAATTATTTAACCAAATCAAAACAATAACAAAGAAAACCAACTTTCCTACCACACATACACACTAGTTTAAAGTTTTAACATGACAAAGAGAAGGTTCAACATTAGAGATGCACCAAGTAGCACTTTGGCCAAGTACTCAGCCTTTCACTACTCGGCCGAGTACCAAGTACATACATACACGTTACAGGGTTAGAAATAACTAAAAAATCTTACGGGCCCTACTGACCAGTGAACAGGAATCTTTTTCTTTGAATATTAGAAGTCAATCTTTTTCTCACTTTAAAAATTACTCATTTTTACTTCTGTGTTGTTATCATTATGCCACAAGTTTGATTAGGAATATATTGGAATATGAGACAAAGTTTTCTTTAAACAAGTTCATTAATATTTGTCTTAAGGATCACTTGGATTGTTCCTGATCATAGGTAAGTTGCCCAACACCAATATGAAAAAGGTAACTAGTACATTCGCACATCCTTAGTTAGCTTTTACACTAATTTGGTTTTAAACCTGTTTTTAAAACTTTTACATAAAATTCAAGTCATATTTTATATTTCTAGCAATTGTAAATAATTGCATTATATATATTTTTGCATCTTTTTAATTACTGAAAAAAATATCTTGAATAATATTCAATTATCAGGGACCGCGCTAAGGATTTTAAGTTGTTAGCCAGTATATAAGCCAAATTTCAAAAGTCTTAGCCAAACTTCGAGAGTTTTAATCAAAGAATTTTAATTGTTTGTTTTTTTAATGTAATAAGTGTATTTTTCCCCCAAGTGAAAATTTCTGACAATTTTCCATTCGCCAATACTTTAGCCAAATCAGAATTTTTTTCGCCGAATTTTCTATTTTATAGCATTTGGCGAGGTGGCGAACGCTTAGCGCGGCCCCTGAATTATTTACATTTACTCGGTATCGGCCGAGTACCCGATTCAAATTTAGTACCGAATAGGAATATTTACCGAGTACGCGGTGCATCTCTATTCAACATCTGAAATTATTTAATACACAAACTGATCACATATGGAAAGTTCTTCATAAATAGGATAACTAACTTATTTCAAACATGATTGTTTACATTAAAAGTACAGTGCCACCGGTGTTTGAGATCTCCTCTTTATGTCATATTAATATAGTTTAAGATAGTAAAATTTAACTACGTTGTCAGTAGACAAATTTTACCTTTATTCGTGTTACATATTGAGTTGCTACAGTCATTTTAGGAGTGGATTATAATTGCATACCATAAATTTATACAGTCGAACCTGTCTATCTCGAATCATGGAACACAAGAAAAATTCGAAAGGGAGGTTTCGAGACATAGAGATGGAAATTACAAAGTAAGCAATTGGAAAAAGTCAAACACTTAATAGATTGTTTTGCTGTTGTTGATATATTTCTACGTTTTCAGGAATTCAATTCAAAATCCTCACACACAGGGTTGGGTTTTTCCCTGGAAAAACTGGTTTTACCAGGACATGAGAAAAACCAGGTTTTTACCGGGGAAAAAACCTAGGAAATACTGTTTGTCCCTTTCTAAATAAGCCTTTGCATAGATCTTATATTTTACTATTATGTCCTATGTATTATTTTGTCTTAATATATTATTCCATATTACCAAAAACACCATGTGACAAGTAATGAAATGACAACTATCTCACGAGTTAAAGATGTGTAGAATAAATAAATAAATAAGAGGGAAGGTTTTCGTTTCGGATAAATTAATAATCTCACTAAATTTTTAAAGTTCATCAGTAGGTAATATAAATGAATGTTAATCAAAATAATTTATTTGTGTTACATGTGAATTATACTAAACTAAATCAGCTATTGCACTAATCATGCACACGAAAAAATTGCATTTTTCCACAGAATGAATGTTAAGAGGACACAAATATTTATATTGTTAAATTTATGTGTTTTCCTTTCTTTAAAAATTTTCTTAAGAAAAAATTAACTGCATTTATTTTACGCATGAATGAACTTAGCAAACATATCCGTTGAAAATTAATTATTTGAATAAAATTACCGAAACAATAATTATGTTTTAAGCATGAGAATTTTTACAATAACATATATTTATGAGTTTAGACTTTCATTTATTCTTTAGCACATATTGCAAAAGAAAACAACAACGGCAAATATTTTTAGAAGCATTTTTTTATTTTGTTGGCTCACAAAAAACCAGCAAAGTCAACAATAAAAACACATTATCACCATCAAAATAAAAAAATGCTTTCCTTTTCATTTGGATCCCCCCCCCCCCCGTGTACATAGCTCATATTAGGAGGTTGTGGATATTATAGTATTGTTCGTAACTTAAGTTCTAGCTTTGAACGAATGATTAGTCGTTGAAATTTGATTAAAATTTAAAAGAGGGGAGGGAGAGATTGTTCATGTTTATACAGCCTTGATCATTTTACCTTAACTTACACTTTTAAAATCAAAAACATTTGTATTGAAAGGAAACCCCTTGAATGTTTTATATTTTTGTCCAAGATGGTAAAAACCATGGAGAAATCGGGTTCTTCTAAGGAAGGTAAATACCATGATAAAAACCACACAGATGGTAAAAAACAATGCCAACTCTGTAAACAACACACATTATATAAGATCCATCATTTCGAATTATTTCGGGAGGGGAGGGGGACACAAAGGGTGTAAACTCAATGTAAATAATGCTAAAAACAGCTTACCATTTACACATATAGATACAGGACAGGCTTAGTTTTCGCGGGCTTCGTCCGTTAGTGAAATCGATAAAGTTAAAATTGTGCTATACTTATTGCTAAGACAACTGGTTAATTCAAATAGGTAGCAAATAAAAATAAAAGCAGGGTAACTGTTCATAATCATAACAGTGAAAATTAAAAACTTACCCGTCCATCGGCGCTGGGGAAATTCCCTTTCCTTCCTGCTCGCGTAGTGATATCTGTTTTCGTCGGAGCTGAATCGTGGGATGTGGTTAGTCACGCGTAAGAAACAAATAGTCCTTTATTTTATTGGAAATAAGCGGATTTGTAGACATAGAAAATCGTTTCATGATGATAAACTTTGTCTTTTTCTACGAATTTAAATTGTTTCAATGTAAATAAAGTAATATTTCCCTTTTCCGTATTTGTGAAATATTTAAGTAACAGGTCTGTCTCAAAACTCAAATTTTCGGAGACTCAAATTCAAGACCAATTGACTCGGAAAAAACAAGTCACTATTTTGTCTCATTTTCAAGCAAGTCAGTTTTAACAGTGTAGCCTGTCTGCGCTGTGACCAGTTTCTTTTAATCGACGAAAAGCAGCTTGCTTACGATTTAGAGCATCCTTAGTTTCCCTAGTGAACCACATGGGCCAAATTTTTGTGTTTACCCCTTTTCTCCTAAAAGGAACAAAATCTCCAACTGTTTTTGCTAGTTTTTCCTTAAACTCTGTCCACTGCAAATTTACATCGCTATTGTCCAAACCTGATGAAAAAACCGCTTTCAAACTCTGCCTGAGTGCGACAAAATCAGTATTTCTGAAATTAGGTACAAACCTAAAATTTTTGTCTTTGTGCATATCAAACTTAATCCCAAACCTAATGCTGTTGTGGTCACTATCCCCAATATGCTCCCCTACACATAATGCCTGTACAGAGCCTTCAACATTGCAGAAAACAAGATCCAAAACAGTATCCTGCCGTGTTCCCTCAGAAACAACTTGATCTAAAAAACAGTCACCAATTACTTTTAGAAATTCCTCTTCTCTACTATTATTGGGGTAAGAATTATTCCAATCAATGCCCGGAAAATTGAAATCCCCCATTATAATTACCGGTCCCTTACTCGACATGTCTCTAATAATACGATACATCTGTTCATCTTGACCCTGGCTTAGATTAGGTGGCCTATAAATGTTACCCAAACGTAATTTTTTACCCTTACCGCTCATCAATTCTAACCAAACCATGTCAATATCATTAGGTTTGTCATTTATTGCCAGTTCATTGCAAGTTAAAGTATCTCTAACATAAAATAAAACCCCACCACCTCTTTTACCCACTCTATCTTGTCTAAACAAATTATACCCAGGAATACACAATAAATCATCATCATTTTTGGTAGCCCATGTCTCGGTAACTCCAATTACATCCAAATTCTCATTTGTGATTATGCTTTTTAATTCTTCCATCTTGTTCCTAATACTGCGAGCATTGGTATAAAAAACCTTAAGCATGCTCAACTTGTTTTTATTCAACCCCTTACGATTTCTTGAATCAAAATTGTTGAAATGACTACTCTTATTTTCCTCCTTATTACCATTCCTAATTAAACCCAAATAGTTTGCATATTTTTGCAACCTTCTCCGTGAACCCTGCCCCCCTTTCAAACTTAGTTTTTTGACTCAGAATACTCCAAAACCAAACCACTAACCATTTTAACCCCTGTAGAACTCAGATGCAGGCCATCCCTAGCAATCCAATCTCGCTTACAATAACTCCACACATCGATGAATCTGATACTGCGCATATGGCAAATTTCTTTGAGTATCAGGTTCATGCACCTAGCCCGCTGGTTTAACCAGCTCCTATTGACTCCGTACCTGGGCAGCAACCCAACCACTTGGACACTGGTCGAACTGTTGGTTGCTTTATCCAACAGGGAATTCCACTCGTTCCTAAATTCCTCATTATTACTACGGCCTACATCGTTCGTTCCCACCCATAAAGTGACCATATCCTCCTTATCAAATGTCCCCCTCTTCTCTGCAACCTTATTTACATCCTTCACCCTTCCACGAGGTCTTCCCGTCAAACGTGGCCAGTTTGATGGATGGACGGGAAGTTCCAGCTGCAGCAACACAGTCACTTGAGTTGTTGGAGGATGCTGATAACTTCGATTCAAGCTCTTTAATTTTCTTTTCCACGTGGTTTTCTACTGTGGTGATTCGATTCTCAACGCTGTCAACTTTCTCTTCTAGAGCCTCCACTTTATTTTCCACATTGGTAAATTTACTTTCCACCAAACTTTTCATTGACGTTAAATCGCTTTTAATTTCTTCAGCTAGATCATTTTTCAATTGTTCTTGATTAGTTGCCAGATCAATTTTTAATTGTTCTTGATTAGTTGCCAGATCAATTTTTAATTGTTCTTGATTAGTAGCCAGAGTCGCCATATCATTCTTTATTTGTAGCAAATGCACCCACAGCTCGATCATAGCATCCTAAGACTGCAGTTTCGCCCTTATTATGGGCTCCTCAGTTAGGAATAGCCAATGATCGAGCCGGAGGCAAAAAACTCATTGCACATTCTTTATTTGCTCTTGATTTGAAGTTATGCTTGCGGTTAAATCACTCTTTAATTGTTCTTGATTCGCAGCCATGTCACTTTTAACAGCGTTGATCGCGTCAAGGAGTTTTTTCAGTTGTTCCTCCATTGCTCGAGTAATCACCATAAAATTCTGAAGTCAAAAAGTCCTCAGGATGAAAAGTCCAAGTTCACAGAAAATTCCAAGAAAGTCCTTGAAGATGCCCCACGTTGGGCGCCAAAATTGTAACGAGTCCGTAGCACCTTCAACTTTCTTTAAATGAACATTCCAATCTTGAGGAAGTAACTATAAATTTATTTACAAGTATGTACACTATTTACAAAAGGAGCAGGAAACAATTGCTAAACATCCAGCAATTAGGTAGCAAAACAGTACACTGTACTCTCAACAGTAATTCAGCACCACGTATCTAACGTGAACAGTAATTAAGCAATTACAAAAGCAAAACATCGCCCAAGCGAATAGCGAATAAAACGAGTCACCAGAATCAAATCTGAAAACAACTGACTGACTTGTGTTCAAGGCCAGCTTTTTATACACTCAAGGACATTTCTAGCAAAATCTGGAGTATTCCAATTCATTCATGAAATTTCTAAAAAGAAGAAAAAAAAAACACACTCAGCGGGGAAAATGTCTTCACGCTTATCAAATGTAGGGCAAGTATAAAAACTACAAAACGTTACAGGGCCGGTATACTGATGATAAAAGTGATATCTTCAGATACATTTGCAACATGTCGCCAGATAAAACCAAAACTAATGAAAATAAAGCAAGGCAGGAAAAACAACAACTATTTACAAGATTTGTAACAGTATCAATTGCGATATTGCATCGTTTTTTTAAAGTGTTTCATTTCGGAAAATGTATTGTTTTGTTTTTTAAGCTAGGAAAGAAAACTTTCTTCTTCTCTTAAACTTTGGTAAGATTTCTGTTGGTTCCTGTTATCAACAAAATTGTTCTTATTTTCTCTTTTGGCTTATTTTTGTCCATCTCAATTGGGGTTGCATTCGAATGTTCCAAGGGGGTGTTTTACCCCATTTGTCGGGTAAATCAGTGTTTTCAATGCAAGGTGATATGAATTGGTTAACAAAAGTGATATGAATTGGCGCGACCACTTGGCGATATATCGCCAAGCTTTTGATCGTCAAGTATTTGACGCCAATTGGCGAAAAAAATTTTTTTTTTTGATTTAGGTTCAATTTGGCGCTGTTGGCGATATTTTGCGAAAAATCCACTGAATGATGTTAAAATCGATGATATTTAGGAGATAAATCATTGTAAAACATTTTTTTGCATTGTTTCGTAGCAAACTAGGGATACAAATGTTTGAATTGTTATCTTGCTCACTCCAAGCACTATTTTAGCACTTAAGGCATCTACTAAGAAATTTACACGTAAAATTAAGTAGTGTGGGGTCCATATCAGATCTTTATATCACTTTGAAGGAATTATAGTTGAATAAAACTAAAATAGAGCATTTTTTCTGCTACATCAATTATTTTACAAATGAACTTTTAATTTTATACCACGGGCAAAGCCGTGCGGGTACCGCTAGTACAGATAATAAAAACATAAAAAATAGCAACACAATAAAACAAAACCAAAATAATAAACAGAAACCTCAAAAATCCCGTTAAATAAAAAAACTAAAATAAGAAACAGCAACCCTACAAAGCCCGTAGGGAGTGCCAGATTTGGCGCATAATTTTTGGGGCATACATCAAAGTTATACCCTATTTTTCTGTAAACGTTTAACTTTCTGTTTTTTCAAAGTTTGTACCTAAGAGACAGATTGATGCAAATTATTTTATACCCATATGAATAGAACTCTTTCAAACTTTTTTTCCCTGAATGCTATATGTTGTATTAATAAGCACCCGGGCAAGGCTTATTAAGCTAGTTTTCAATGAATCGTGACAGTAGCATAGTGATTATCTAATATCTTTAAACAAGCAATTCTTGTATATATATATTTCGGATCTCGAAAACGGCTCTAACGATTTCGATAAAACTTGGTATTTAGATGGAGTTTTGGTTTCTGAGTTCATCTACGTCGGCGTTTTTTCTGTAAAAACGCCAGTTTCCACAAAAAACCCCGTTTTTTGTGCCTTCATTAAGTAAGTTTGAGACGCTTTCCTCCTCAAGAGTGTTTAGCAAGATATTTCAGGTAAAAAATCAATAAATATGAAACTCATTTTTAATTAAGTCTCGAAACAAAATTACATCTAATATCTTTAGACGAGCAATTCTTGTATATATATTTCGGATCTCGAAAACGGCTTAAACGATTTTGATAAAATTTTTATTTAGATAAAGTTTTGGATTTTATAGTCCGATCGGTAAGTCGTCGGACTCGTAAGCGGAGGGTCCCGGGCCGATCCTATAGAGGAAGCCCAGCTGATCAAAGATCCACAGTCTTCATAAATGGTGGCTGGGCGACGTTAAAAATGTTCGTGGTCATAAAATCCTTCAAGTGAAACGATACCTCAGGTGGATGCTGGGCCAAGGGTCTGCTCGGCCCTTGGGTCTGTTCAAAAATGAATAGAGCGCTTTTCAAGGCCCCATCCCGGTTAAACCACTAGTTGTGGTACGTACGGGGGGAACCTTGGAGTGTCAAGTGAAGTGAAAGTCAAAACCAACTGGACTAAATGCGTTGGAGAACAGGGACTCTGCATATATTCTCATCAACCCCTCCGCGCCTTCGGCGCCAAATGAAATGAAATTGGGTGTGATTTTACGGTGAACATGGATTAACCCTTTGACGCAGAATTTTTATCAACGTATTTTTCATACTTTGTTCATTACTCTGCATTAATTTACGGTAAAATACGGGGAAAATATTATATTTAGCATTTTAATAATTTTCTTGGGTATGTAATACAGCACAGAACAGTGGTGTCCCTTTCTGCGTAAAAGGTAAAATATTCATGGGAAATCGGTGTTTCGTTCAGTGGGACACCGGTGTCCCATTTTTGCTTCAAAATGTTAAATAAGGTTGTGTTTTTTAAAACAAATTACGGCTGTTTTAAATGCGTAATTGCAACCAAAGGCTTAAAAATGCTTTTCAAGTTTATCTAAATAAGTACTTCGCATTTAAAAAAAACACGAGTTTACAAACCTCTTTTTTACTTCCTTTTACGTAGTAAAGGAAGTATTGTGATCGCGAAAAAAAAATCACTCAAATTTGAGTCTAAATTTTGATTTTGCTCACCCCCGAATGAATGTTCAGTAGTTTTTTCGACCTGTCAGCACGTGCATATGTACCTACCAACATATAAGCAGCCGAAAAATTCTTTTCAACCACCCCCGAGTTAATTACGACGAGTTTTCTCGTGACGTCTGTATGTACGTATGTGCGGATGTATGTGCGTATGTGGCTCGCATAACTCAAAAACTATATACCGTAGAAACTTCTAGCTTGGTACGTAAGCTCTGAGTATGGTCTAGTTGTGCACCTCCCCTTGTGGTTGCATTTGAATGTTCCCAAGGGGGTGTTTTACCCCTTTTTTGGGGTAAATCAGTGTTAATTTCAATGCAGACTCAAGTGATATGAATTGGCGCGACCACTTGGCGATATGTCGCCAAGCTTTTTGTCGCCAAGTGTTTGACTCCAACTTGGCGACATATCGCCAAGTTGGCGACAAATTTGGCGAATTTTTTTTTTTTTTTTTTTGAATTTGGGTTCAACTTGGCGCTATTGGCGATATTCTGCAAAAAAAATCACTGAATGATATTAAAATCAGCAATATTTAGAAAATTAACCATTGTTAAATATTTTTTGCATTGTTTCGTGGCAGATTAGGGGAGTAAATATTTGAATTGTTACCTTGCTCACTCCAAGCACTTTTTTTGACACTTAAGGCAACTACTAAGAAATTTACACGTAAAAAGAAGTAGTGTGGGGCCATACCAGATTTTTTTTTTAACCGAGCGGGCTCGGTCCCCAGGTACTTAAATTTAAAACAAACGACTTTTAAAGCAGTTGATAAAGAAAATTTCTTTAAAGTGAATTTAAGAAATGTGATTATAACACTGAGGTTTGAAACAAAGTATATACAAACCATGGAAGAAAAGGAATCTGTTGCTAAGGGAGAACGATATGTGAAAAAGCGGTAATTTTTACCGTTTTTTAAATTACGAACTGTTCAATGCAGCTTTAAATGACGGATTATCTCGCAAGAATGAAATATGTATTAAGAGAAGGATTCCTTTTTCTTTTTTTCTTAACGTTTTAATTCAAATAGTGCACATTTTAATTAATTAAACTAGTCAGTTATCTATAGATTAATTGAATATTCCAAGTTTTTATTATCAAAATGTTAGAAATCGAAACTAATGATAAGTCGAATTTCCGATAAGTCGAAGTTTTTTTTCGGTTCCTTCAAATTCAAGTTATCTGGAATTGACTGTATATTTTTACATATTTAGACATAAATAATGAAAGAAGCTTTAATTGGAGGTTTATTTATTTTAATAAGGAAATAAACAACTGATTTAACGAAGAATTTTTTACTCTTTAAATACTTTAGTTTGTACTGATTGGAAATATCGGATAAATATCAAAATATAGGATATTTTTAATATTTTCGAACCCTGATGTGTAGTTAGTTCCTTTGAAAAGTATGGAGTTGTTTGCAAAAATTTCTAAGAAAAACCTAAAAACCGTGACATCTCTCTTGACGTCATCAAAGATAGCTTATAAATAGGCTTGGCAAGGTTTTATAGATACTATCGTAAAACCCTGGTTTAAACCGTTCTGTCAAAAACTAAAGGGAGCAAGTATCGAAAACAGAATCAAATCTACTAAAATATTTCAATTAAAAAAAGGAAATTAGAACTTATTTATTAAATGAACATTCAAATATGTATTTAAAAATACATTGAATTTATGCACTTGATTCTAATCTAGTCACATAAAAATTGCCATTCTTTACTAAACATTTCAATTGAAACTCATAAGTTTTACGCAAATTTGTTTTTAATAGTAACCAAACTTTACAGAGATATGCATATGAGGGTGCAACTATTGAACCATTTCCTGCTCTGACACAAAGTAACAATAATTTAAAAAGAAATAAAATGTTATGTAAACAAGTTATTATTATTTTTTTTATTTTATCTTGTAAAACGATATCATACAGGAATCTTTAAAAAAAAAAGAAAGCATTTTTTCCTCCAAAATATATTATACATTTAAAAGCCACCCCCCCCCCTTTTTTTTTTGAGTTATAAATATAACTGAAATTTATGCAAATTTCTTTTCTTTACACTATAGTACAGTACAAAATCGCAAATCGCGATGTAGTTCGGAATTTTTAATAGTATGTTGTTTGGGTCACTTAAGGTAGTATGAATCAAAGTTTGCAGTTTTCAAAAACCTGTGGTCGTTGCGAAATTTTCAGATTTTTTTTCAGTTTGTCTTTTATAACTCCTAAACTATGCAACTTTTGACTACACACTTGAATACCCATTTTAAAGAATTCCTAAATTTGCTTGAAGTTAAGCTCAAGTGAAATTATGTAGGACCAATCTACTTATATTAAAAACCGAGTATCTATCTTTCTTTCTTTCTTTCTTTCTTTCTATCTTTCTTTCTAACTATCTATCTATGTCACGCTTCTTTCTCCTGAACGCCAATGAACTGAAAGTCGAACCAGGTACCGATAGATAGGTAATTTTTCAGGCTTCATTAGTTTCAGTTTATATAATTATACGATTTTAATTAGCGAAGATATCAATTAATAAGTAGTCAAGTTTAAAGCGATTAAGCCTAATAAATGATTAAACTTCCAAGACATTTCTTACCGTTGCCATTTTGAATAAAAACGTTAATTAAATTATTGAACTGCTTAAAATTCCAAGATATTTATTTCTTACCGTTGCCATTTTGAATTAAAACGTTAATTAAATTATTGAATTCCAAAATATTTATTTCTTTCCGTTGCGATTTTAAATTAAAACGTTAATTAAATTGAACTTTTTAAAATGAAAGAGTGTTATTTTTTTCCATTGTCATTTGGAATACGTGTTATAACAAAGTTCTAACAATTGTTTTTATTCTAATTATTAATGACATATTTTTTCTCTGGTACCATTTTGAAAATGTGTTTTTAAATAAAATTGCAATTGCTGTTTTTAGAAGGGGCTTTTTTTGGCTACGATCCAAATATTAAAAGAACTTTTTCGTTTAGAATTTTGCAATTAATTTTACAGGAAGAAAGCGGTTTGTAAATAATTATTTTTGGAAAGGAATTTTATTTGTTATTTAGGGAGAGTGCTAAGCATGCGCTACTTGACATCGTCTTTATTTTTGAGGAAACATGTGCAAATAATTCGATTGATTCTTTGATGCAGGAAAGCTTTTTAGCGAGCCGCTTTATCGGGGAGTAGTTTATTAAACTTTTCCTTGGTACTTTAAAGGCGAGCCGCCTTGGCGGCGAGTAGTTTTTTGAAACTTTCCTAGCTACTGTAAAGGCGAGCCGCCTTGACGGCGAGTAAACTGTTTAAACTTTCCTCATTACTTTAAAGGCGAGCCGCCTTGGTGGCGAGTAGTTTTCTCAAACTGCCTTCACTACATTACAGCCCGTGCAACGCCGGGCCACGCAGCTAGTCTACTTATATTAAAAACTGAGTATCTTTCTATCTATCTATGTCACGCTTATTTCTCCTGAACGCCAACGAACTGAAAGTCGAACCAGGTACCGATAGATAGGTAATTTTTCAGGCTTCATTAGTTTCAATCTATATAATTATACGATTTTAATTAGCGAAGATATCAATTAATAAGTAGTCAAATTTAAAGCGATTAAGCCTAATAAATGATTAAACTTCCAAGACATTTTTTCTTACCGTTGCCATTTTGAATTAAAATGTTAATTAAATTATTGAACTATTTAAAATTCCAAGATATTTATTTCTTTCCGTTGCGATTTTAAGGCAGGAATTTAAGTGAAACACGGACGATCGCAACTCACCAATGCAATCGCAAATTCCAAAATTTGGATTCAAGTGAAACGAATTCACTTGAATTCGACTTACAGTAGCGGTTGCAATATGCGATCGCCTCGAAGCGACTGCAATGGTGTTTCACTTGAATTCGGCCCTAAATTAAAACG
This sequence comes from Uloborus plumipes, assembly GCA_038373865.1. Lineage (NCBI taxonomy): Eukaryota > Metazoa > Arthropoda > Arachnida > Araneae > Uloboridae > Uloborus > Uloborus plumipes. The sequence goes on along the minus strand of JAXGGA010012028.1, from coordinate 5,421 downwards.
TTTATTAAATTGAACTTTTTAAAATGAAAGAGTGTTATTTTTTCCATTGTCATTTTAAATACGTGTTATAACAAAGTTCTAACAATTGTTTTTATTCTAATTATTAATGACATATTTTTTCTCAGGTACCATTTTGAAAATGTGTTTTTAAATAAAATTGCAATTGCTGTTTTTAGAAGGGACTTTTTCTGGCTGCGATCCATAAGTAGTCAAATTTAAAGCGAATGTTTAATTAATAAGTAGTCAAATTTAAAGCGATTAAGCCTAATTAATGATTAAACTTCCAAGACATTTTTTTCTTACCGTTGCCATTTTGAATTAAAACGTTAATTAAATTATTGAACTATTTAAAATTCCAAGATATTTATTTCTTTCCGTTGCGATTTTGAATTAAAACGTTAATTAAGTTGAACTTTTTAAAATGAAAGACTGTTATATTTTTCATTGTCATTTTGAATACGTGTTATAACAAAGTTCTAACAATTGTTTTTATTCTAATTATTAATGACATATTTTTTCTCAGGCACCATTTTGAAAATGTGTTTTTAAATAAAATTGCAATTGCTGTTTTTAGAAGGGACTTTTTCTGGCTTCGATCCAAATATTAAAAGAACTTTTTCGTTTAGAATTTTGCAATTAATTTTACCGGAAGAAAGCGGTTTGGAAATAATTGTTTTTGGAAAGGAATTTTATTTGTAATTTAAGGAGAGTGCTAAGTATGCGCTACTTGACATCGTCTTTATTTCTGAGGAAGCATGTGCAAATAATTCGATTGATTCTTTGATGCAGGAAAGCTTTTTAGCGAGCCGCTTTAGCGGGGAGTAGTTTATTAAACTTTTCCTTGGTACTTTAAAGGCGAGCCACCTTGGCGGCGAGTAGTGAATTGAAACTTTCCTCGCTACTGTAAAGGCGAGCCGTCTTGACGGCGAGTAAACTGTTTAAACTTTCCTCATTTCTTTAAAGGCGAGCCGCCTTGGTGGCGAGTAGTTTTCTCAAACTGCCTTCACTACATTACAGCCCGTGCAACGCCGGGCTACGCAGCTAGTAGTTTAGGAAATATTGTACTTCAAAAATTTGGTCATTTTTGTCCAAAATGAAAAAAAAAGCTTCGATTATATTTTGGACCAAATATCGACACCAATTCCAATTTACAAGACAAAAAATAGTATGTGGTTACAGTACACTTAAACAACTTTCATTAAACGTGAAAAGAAGTCTGTAGGTTCAATATTTCATTTACAATAGCGAAAAAACAAACACTCGAAAATATTAGGTTTTTCAGCAATAAGAAAAATCGTTTTTTAATAAGAATAGGAGGACACTAAACAATAAACAAAATGCATGCAATGGTATATAAAGGGTAACACTACAATAAATATTATTTTAATAATTTAAAAACTTACAGGTCAATTTTGCTCATAGCTTTGCTTTTTATTTATGGTGGTCTTTGTTGGCTGCGGTCTTATCTCGACTTTTTTTCCAGATTTTCCTTTATTACTCCTAAACTACGGAACTTTTGATGATACCTGTGACTACATTTTAAAGAACACTAAATTTGCAAAAATTTAAGCTCAGTGAAATCAATATTGACATGTCAGGATGTATGTAAGATTGCATAAACAATCTTTATGCAATTTTTATGCAAGATTAAATACGCAATCTTGACGCCGTCAATACGATATCAAGATCCGTCAAGATTGTTGCAAGAAGATTTGCTTGTAGGGAAAAAGAATGATGTTTGCAGTGGCGGCTCGTGCCTTAATTTAGTGGGTGGGCCAGCAATCATATGTTTGCCCAATGCCCAGTAATGCTTACACAGATAAAATGAACGAAACAGTTAGTATACCGATGCTGAGCGATGTACAATAAAATAATATTGTATCCAATTAGTACAAACTTACATTGCAAAATTATCTCATTTGATTTGATACATAGGTTTTATATTTTAAATGCTACACCAGTCTTAAGCGATCAATGTAATAATGATTGCAGTATTTTGCCTTGACGATCGACTTTCGAAATAGATCACTAACGTTAAGCAAGCTAGCTCTCATAATTTTGCCATTTTTAGACAGTGAAAATATTTATCACATCAAAAGTGTCACGCCTCAAGAGAGGCGGCACATCTCCTCAAACATTACGAGACTATACTCAAAAAGAAAAACAACATTTATGACTAAAACCCTCTCTCCGGCTAAAAATTTCGACAATCTGCACCATGACTTTCTAAAAGCCTCTATCAAATTAAGGAGTTAGAACGTAAAAATCTCACTTTTATAAATCTGCGTAAATAAATCTCCAATTTTAGGTACAAAGTACAGCAAATAGCTCTTTCTAGGCTACAATGGAACCTCTTCCTCAGTGCAAAAAGCTCAACACACAACATGAAAGCTGTGAGAGAACTCTCACAGCTTCTCACAGTTTTTAGAGCTGGGGGAGGGGGGGAGGAGACTACTTTATTGCTATTTTAGGGGAGTTAGAGGCCCCTCTTTGAACGGCCTTGGTGCTGGATATAAATGTAATTATGATTCGGCTAAACAAATGTAGAATCTAGAGCTTAAGAATACTTATCACTTCTCCAAGCATTTATAATGTAACACCCGGCAGGATGACCAAGTTCCTATAGAGTTCATACAATACTTTTTAATATTTTAGCACAACACTGGGACAAATGAGATTAAAGTCAAAGTCAAACTAATAGGTACCAAGAAAATGGCAAACGCTCTGCATTGCCAAGTCAAAAACAATGTCTTCACACAAAAATTTCGAGAAAATTTTCCAGTTCCCAAAGCGCAAATTAATAATTAAAATATGCATGAATTGTATTAAATAGGTGAGGGTGGGGGTAATGTGAAACCGGCAATCTCTATGCCTGTTAGAAATAGGTGTTAAAAATGAAAAAAGAAACACACAAAAAAAAAAAAGATCAAATGTTTTAAAATGAATAAAAAAAAGAAAAAAAATGTGGACCGCGAAGTGAAAATAGGATAGAGTTTTCTCCCTAATACAGGGGCCAGACATTCTCTGCCCATGTACAGTAGAGATGAGCCGGGCTCGGCCCGAGCCCGAGTCCGAGCCCGAGACGGACTCGGGCCCTTTAACTTCAAGCAGCTTTCAGGCTCGGGCTCGATCTCATATTAAGATAGTCAGTTTTTATACAAATACAACGTTCACGGAATATTGGGTACTTAAAAGCGTGAGAACAGTTTTTCTTAATGGCAGAATTGGCTTTGTTCAGGAAGAGTTTCAGAGAAATGACATTTATCACCTCATCTCCCACTCCCATACATCGTTTCTCAGCTTCCGCACATCGGAAAAAAATTAAAATAATAATAATAATAATTCAAAAAGATAGCACTTACTTATAATATATTTGCAATTGCTATTACGATATACCATATGGTAGTGCATCCAAGTGGAAATTAAAAATACACTGCTCGACATTGAAAATGCAACACCAAGAAGGAGTGGTCAGAAATTGATGAAATTTGGTAAGAAGACAGAGACAGCATGGAACAATAAGTGATATTTATTTCAAAATAAATAAGCAAAATTTAGAGCGAGGATGGCGTCGGCTCAGTAAGAAGTAGGACCACCGCGGACAGCGATGCACGAAGAAACACGTCTAGGCATGGAGTCAATAAGCCTGCGGATGGTGTCCTGAGGTATGGCAGTCCATTCCCTTTCAACCATTTGCCACAGTTCGTCCTCTGAACGAGGCAGTGACAGGTTCTGCAAACGGCGTCCAATCACGTCCCACACATGTTCGATTGGTGACAAGTCAGGAGAGTATGGTGGCCAGGAAAGCATCTGTACACCTCGTAGAGCATGTTGGCTGATTCGAGCACTGTGAGGCCGGGCGTTATCCTGTTGAAAAATTGCATTTGGCAGACCCTGAAGGTAGGGGATTGCCACCAGCCGCAGTACATTATCTACATATCGTTGGGCCGTCATAGTGCCCCGAATACGAACTAGAGGTGATACGGAATTGTATGCAATAGAGCCCCAAACCATTATGCCACGCTGTCGCGCTGTGGGGCGTTCCACAGTTACTGCCGGATTCGATCTTTCTCCACGTCGACGCCACACACGTATGCGATGACTATCGCTGGACAAACAGAAGCGGGATTCATCTGAGAACACTACGGTTTGCCATTCTGCCATCCACGTCGCTCTTTTCCGGCACCATTCCAAACGTTGGAGTCTGTGCTGTGAGGTCAATGGCAGTCTTCTTAGCGGGCGCCGTGATTGCAGGCCACGTGCAACCAGTCGACGGGAAATGGTTCTGGTTGACACAGGAACATCCAGGGTACCTTGCACGTGCTGCAGAATCGACGTACAAGTGACTTGCGGGTCCGCCACAGCTTGTCGGTGAATCCGTCGATCCAAGCGGTCTGACGTCACTCTGGCTGCACCTGCACCCCTCAATGTGGCTACATTTCCTCTTTCCAACCATCTCCGACACAGCCGATGCACAGTGCTTCGCATCCATGTGGGTATCGGCTGCAATTTGACGTATGGACCAACCTCCCCTTCTCAGTCCGATCACCATACCCCTTGTAAAGTCGTCTATATGCTGGAAGTGTCTTCGTTGAGGACGGCGTGGCATTTCCTCCTATCACACGTATCCTTCGAGACAAAAACCAAATTTCTCCGATAATTAGTCTGGCAGAAAAATCAACATGAACATAGCCCACTTTTCAACTTCATTCTCTTATATCTTACTTCACGTGCGTCGGAGAGCTACGCATTTCATATCATTTGCATAACTCAGTGACGTGCGTCTACGGTAAAATTTGCATGAATTTCTGACCACTCCTTCTTGGTGTTGCATTTTCAATGTCGAGCAGTGTATATATATTGATGTTTGATACCTTCGGGCTCGGGCTCAAAACAAGACAATATCACTCGGGCTCGGATTAAAAATTCTCGGGCTCGGGACTTCAAAAGTGGGCCCGAACTCGTCTCTTATGTACAGTAACGAAACACTTTCCTCTCTTTCCCTCTCCACCGCTTTGGTTGGGGACAAAGGGAAATCTTGGGCACGAGGAGAAAATGCCCTCTCGGCAGAAATTACAAGGGGTGTAATCACTTACCGATCTTCTTAATCCAGCCATTGCGATTGGCTAAAAGCGAGAGGGTGCGCCTTGAGCCGCCGTGGGCCAAGGCGATTTAGCCCACGTTCAAGCGCTAAAATTGATGGAATTTGAAAGCTTTCTTTTGCTGTATTAGCGATGTTCGGCCCCCCCCCCCGGGGGGCGCTGAAGGTTGAAAATACGTTTTGTGCCCTATGTGTTTTTTTTTTTGAACTGAATGCAAAATGATTTATTTTAACTATGTATTTTTTTTCTTACAATTTTTCTGGGTGGGCCCGGCCCATAGTGAGGAGCCGTTTTGGATGTTTGTTAAATAGTTTTGTAC
>JAXGGA010012027.1:0-40246 GCA_038373865.1 Uloborus plumipes | reverse complement strand
GAAAAACACCAAGTCTTTCACTACTACTCACAAGATCTGAGAGAACAGGAGGACTAAAAACAGGACAAACTGGATAAGTTTTGCCTAAAGTTCTGGCTCCGTTATTCAGCTGAAGACAGTGTCTTCCCTGAATTTAAATAAATTCATTTGTAGCTCTGTAGGACAATCGGATATGTTTCCTAATAAAGGTAAGGGCCCTGCTCCACATTGACGTAAAGCAGAAAAATAAAGCAGAAACGTAAAATGGAGTAAATGGTGTTTCTATGGAAAGTACCCGGATTTTCGGTTTCTGCCTTCGGTTTCGGTCGCGTTTTCTGCTGATGTGGAGCAGGGCCCTAAGTCATTATACCAGTTTCATTATAGAAGTGGGATCATCTTATTCTAAAAATCCTTCAGTACGTTCTCGTATTTAAGAGCCCAAAACGAAATTAGAGTGCATACGACTTCCGTACTCTCCAGTTCTCGACACGATTTCTATACCCATTAGAATCCAAAATTTTAAATCTAAAACTGACGCTGATTCGACATGAAATGTGCCTTATTTTGAACATATTCCACTGTTTTTTATTTGTTCAGACTTCAAAGTTGATTTTCGAACTGTCACTATACACGTATTTTAAATGTATTGTGTAATTCATACAAGAACTAGTTTTTTTTGTACACTGAAAAAAAGCTGTTGTTATTACATTATAATACTGGCAGCAGAGGTTTCAAAACTGTAAAAGCACAGTAATAAATTGTAAAACTAGCGATTTTACAGTTTATTACTGTAAAATTATATGTATTATACTGTAAAAACAACATTTTTTTTTGCAGTGTAAAGGACGCCTAAAAAACTGATGGAAGCGCATGCGGCCTCTAGGCCTCAGGTTCCCCCTATCTATCATAGACAATACAATAATCTACTTATAACTGCGAGATATTTCATCCTGCTGCCTGTTACAGTCACAAATATGAAGTATTTTTTGTGTCATCAGTTAATGCTCTTAATATTGAAAGTTAGCTTGCAATAACGATTTAATAGAAGTGGCAACCTCAGCCTCTTTTTTTAAAAAAAGTATCACAGCCCTAATTGTGACCTATCATTTTAGGCAAACCTTTTAGTATATAAATCTGATTACAGTTTGCGAAAATTCTGTTTTTTATTTTTGTTGTAGCTCCAATAGAGTGCTTGGTTGTAGCAAAAATCTTAACATGGACCAAAAATTATAGGTCTGAGTTTTCTTGTATAACGTAAAAAATTATGAAAATTTTCAAAAGATATATGCTGATTATGAAAGTTTAGATTTAGGTGTACTAAAAATGACTGCTGTTTTCACACAATATATAAGATAGGCATTTTAGTTAGAGTTTAATTATTTCATAGTTTTATATTGTATTACGTTAGTCGCAAAAATTCGTTATTTTCTATTTTAAAACTAAATCAAAGCATTATAGAAGTCGAAACTTTTATTTTCTTATACCTGTAGCATAGCTACTTAAAAAGTGCCAAATATTTATTCTAAAAGAGGTGGCGTATGACTAACGTAACTTTTTAACAAGAAGTTCTGTCAAGAACTAAATGAGCCTACTTTCCCGTACATCGAAATCGGCATTGTAGCATCTGATCAATATTCTCTTGATTATCTGAAACTGAAAATTATGTCAAACATACCTTTTTAGCACTTGAAGCTGATTTCTAAAAGCAAAATATACCCCTCTCATTAGATGAAATAGACACATAAAAAGTAAATAAATGAATAAATAAAGTTTTGTCGCACCTTTTAAAGAATGTAACTGTTACAGTTCTTCCGTAGAAAAATTCCTCAATTGTTTTCAAAAAAAAAATTAAAAGTACAAAGTACATCAAAACACAGTTTATCAAAGAAAGAAAAAAAAAAGAAAAAAAAACTCGTCCGTTGATAAAATGTCTCGAATTTCACTTTTAATCCGTTGCCAGTTGTTAAATATAAATAAAGAATAGAATGCCCTCGTGAATGAAACATTTTTGTTACAAAAAAAATCGTCTGCCAAAAATAATAATAATAATAATAATAAATTCAATAAAACAAATGAATAAATAAACAAAAAATCGTCTGCACAGTCAGTCATTTTTTTTCGGACTGTTTACTCAAAAGTTATTAGGGGTGACAGCTTGCTTGAGCGGTTCAATGTTGAACGAAAAATTGTTCAAATCGGAAATGTAAATACGGGAATGAAGTATCCTTGAAAAGTTCTTTCCAACAAAAAAAAGTTTGTTCAAATCGGACTGTTCATTAAAAAGTTAGTATCGCGGGACCGGTTGTTTGAACGGCTCAAATTTGAACCAAAAATTGTTCAAATCAAAAAATCAAATATGGGAATGAGCTGTACTCGCCGAAATCTTTCCAACAAAAAAAAGTTTGTCCAAATCGGACTGTTCATTCAAAAGTTATTAGGGGGGACAGACAGACCGACCGACCGACCGACCGACCGACCGACACACAAATTCCCCATCTCAATACCCTACTTTCAAATTTTTAATTTTTCGATATTCATTTTACCTTTTTATTTTTTTCACTTGGCGATATTTTTTTTTGACTTGGCGATATTTTTTAACTTGGCGATATTTTTTAACTTGGCGATATTTTTTGGACTTGGCGATATTTTTTAGATGCATTAAGCTACTTTTAATACTTTTTTCGTCTTTCTTTTATTTTTAACGGGAAAGTAGGCTAAAAAGGGCTGCTATTGTTTAAAACTTATTTAACTGAATGGTTTTTTTTACTTTTTTCTATTTAAAACTTTGAAAAAAGAGACATACTAAACTTATTAACAAATATTTAAGTTGCATAATAAGTTGCACACACACACAATGTAGAGCTTCTGTCTATTTAAAGGTCGTTTTACAGGCCTCCTTTCAAAAGAAATTCCAGTTTAAAGTAATATTATTTTTAAAAAAAGAAGATGGGGTAAATTTAAGAGAGTACTCTGCTAAATATAATATGCATTCAACATAAAAATCCAATCTAGAAAATTGAGAAAACAGAAAGACAATCTTAACAAAGAAAAATTTTTATATTTTGTTGTAAATATCTCAACTAATCATCAAAATATTGTAATTGCAGCTCAATGGAAAACGTTTTAAAATGCTAAATGATTTTATATATTTCAAAATGCTACACGTTTCAGTGACAGCAAACGCTGATGTTGCATATTGTAGAAAATGCATCAATGATGATTTAGAAATGAAAGCATTTGCGACGATATCCGGAACTAAAAGACATTGTGTAGAAAATGTTGGAACATTTTGTTTAATATTACATTTCAATTTATGATATACTACTCCATTCGTTTGACGAATTAGAGAAACCGTAAGGAATAATATGTCATCAAAAAATATTGCGAAGTTTCTGATGACGATAACTAGTATAGGGGAGATGGGGGGCACATGTGAACAGGGGCATACGTAAACAAACGAAATTTTACGCAGTTAACATGAAGAGAAAAATCTGAAAAAAAAAAATATGTAGATGATAATACAAGTACTTTATCCTGACTGAAATTTGAAAGATATAATTCATTTTGTTTTTTAGTTATCATACGATCTTATATTTTGGAAGGTGCCAAAATACTTTTATGTTCCAGTTCTCGGAGTAAAATTACATCCAAAACTTTTTTTGAGGGGATTTGAACTTTATTCGTCTTAAAGTGGCATTAATAAGGGAAGTTTTCATGCACTATTTTTTTAATTGAAAAAAATATAGTTTTTTATCAAATTAGGCCTAAGTTAAGATAAGGGGCACATGGGAACACATTATGTAAGGGCAGATGTGAACAGTTCATTTGTGCCCCATAATGGTACTATTTAGTTATTTCAGTTTCAAAAATTTTTGATTCTTTTATGTATTGAATAGTCTAATTAAGAAATATTGAATAATTATAAGTTTCTATACTCAATATTTAATTAAAATCTGAAAGAGTTGCAAATAAAAGAAAGTTAAACTTGCTAAACTGATGAAAACGGAACAGTTAAAAGTTGTAGAAAGTGACGCTGAGTCCGACTTTAGTTTTGAAGACCGCAACTATCAAGAAATTTGTGCTGAAGTCAACCTTGCATCAGAAAAGTTAGCTGTGAATGACTTTGTTCTAGAAAAATTCACTACAAAAATGTCAAAAATTCACTATGAATGAAACTTTTATGTTTTCAAAAACAGATTGATAGTAAACACTCTGATGACATTCTGCTAAAATTACCACAACCTACAATTTTAGGTGGCACATGTCGAGCTGCATCTTCTGTTTCTTTTTCTGAAAAACTTGAAGGCTACAATGTTCATTGAATTGAGTCAATTAATGATGTTGAATAAATACCTTGATATGTTCATTGTTAGTGTTTGTTAATGTGTAATAAGCAGTATACAGGGTGTCCACTCCAATCGTGGACCAATAGCTAATTTCTAAACCGTTAGAGATAAGCATATAGTTTATTTAGGAAAAAATCTCTAAATTACGAAAGGAATTTTGAGTCTATTCAATGTTTTTCAAAAAATCAAATTTTGAAAGAGTTACGAAATTTAAATTTTTTTACAGCCCCCCAGTCCTATCAATGATATTTAGAAAAACATTCTTGACACTGTAACGTTTAAAACTAAAAAAAAATCACTCTTCTACGACAAAAATTGACCGAGTTATGACGTTTTGAAAAATCAAGATTTTGAAAGAATTCGCATACGGTCCCTTAAGCGATCTCTCGATGACGTCACGAAACAATGCAAAATCTTGATTTTTCAAAACGTCATAACTCGGTCAATTTTTGTCGTAGAACAGTGATTTTTTTTTAGTTTTAAACGTTACAGTGTCAAGAATGTTTTATTAAATATGATTGGTAGGACTGGGGGGCTGTATAAAAATTTAAATTTCGTAACTCTTTCAAAATTTGATTTTTTGAAAAATATTGAATAGACCCAAAATTCCTTTCGTAATTTGGAGATTTTTTCCTAAATAAACTATATGCTTATCTCTAACCGTTTAGAAATTAGCTTTTGGTCCACGATTGGAGTGGACACCCTGTATACTTAAATATACGCTTAGGTGTATTTTATTTCCATTTATGTATCCGTGTTCACTTATGCCCCAGGTCTGTTTACAACTGCCCCCCTACTGGGGCAGATGTGAACAAAATTTAGCATATTTTAGACTTATTTTTTTTTTTTTTTGACTGGAATTCACTGTTGAAGGAGAGAGGTAACTGCATGAAAATGTTAGCAAATGTTTGATTTATTATGCATAGCACTTGTTTCTTTTATATCTCAAGTTGATGATGAAAAAATACAAAAATATCATTTTTGTTTACATGTGCCTCACTCTCCCCCATTGGCAAAAACACTACAATTTAGTGAAACTATCAAATTGAAAAACTTTTAAAATAAAAAAACTTTAAATAATAACTTTTAAAAAGAAAGACATTTAGGATTTCATTAGCAAGAAACTGATGTAACTCAGTTAATAAAAACAGGTTTTTTTGCACATTCAAACTGAATTAATTCAAGGGACACCTTGCCTTCCAATCAATTTCTTACACTAATTTGGAAATAAAGGAACTAAAATGCAACATAGAAAAGTTCTAAAAAGTGTAAAAATAGTGTGAGTAACAGACATTGGTTACAGTAAGTTTTCTTATGTCTATGCTTTGTTTGTTATTTGATAGTTACATTATTCACGCAAAAATGCTAATTTTACAGTTTATTACTGTTCATTTTACAGTTTTAAACCGGAACTCTGTTTCCAGTACTATTCTGTAAAAACCACAGTTTATTTTTTGCAGTGTACCGTAAAATGGGGTGTATAGGAACAGCGGGGTCAATCGGAACAAAACTTCCCGACCGTACACAGAAATTCTTCATAAATATACTATTGGCTATTTTTCGTCATTAATTTCTTTTTAGAAAGGTTAGATCATAGAAAGTGGGAAAAAATTACTTTCGTCAATCTGGCAAAGTTACTGGCTTATAAGAAGGTCTGTACGTGAAATGCTGGAAAACATCACGTTTTCATAGACTGTAAAACTTCATATGGGAGTACAAACGTTCTTATATTTTAAACCTAAGAGTGGTATGTTTCAATTATGATTGTATCTGAACAACAGAATATCACATTAGAATTTACATTGTTTAAAAATTGTGTCCTAAAATGAAGAATGCTGAAAAATGCCATAGGGGAAAAAAAATGCGGGGTGTATCGGAACACTTGGTTCTGTTGTTCCAATTCAAACTTAGTTAAAGGAAACTGTTTGAAAAAAAAGATTCGAACTCAAATTCTTCTAGTCAAGACAAGAACAAGGATTTTTTACTGTTTATCTCTTTTCGTGAGCAACTAGATTTTAGAATGACAGAAAGTTGCAGATTTAAAAAGATTTTTGCTCCAGGAGACTTCTTTTTACCTAAAATACATGGGGGAAAGTCATACAAACTTCATGTAGCAAAAGTCCACTACACAGACAGTGATGAATAAGTGGAAAAATCTTACAGGACAATCCCCAAAACTCAGAAATTTCAAGAAACTAAAGAAAAAACAGCGTTCATACCCGAAGGTGTTATGAAAAAGCTTAAGCCAAGCCACAAGTGCTAGTTTTAAGGACAAGTACATATTTGTGGAAGACATGAGTGACTTCAATTTATGTTACAGCTTTGTATTTCAATTCAAAAGCATTTCTTAAAATTAATTTATTTTTTCATAAGTTTAAAATCATTTTAAATTTTGACAAATCATAAACGTTTCTGGTACAGAAAATAAATTTTTATTTGACAATAACTATATGTTCTTATCCTTCCCCATTAATATTACGCATGTTTGTAAGACCTATTGTAGGTTAAATTGAAAAAAATAAAAATTTTAACATGTGTTCCGATTGACCCCTATCAGCGGGGTGATTCGGAACACCCCTAAATTCCTATATATATGAATAACTGTTCGAAATGTTTTGTCTTTGCTTGGAATATCAGAAGCAAAGTAAGACCGAAGTTTTTATCGAAATATGAGATTAAAAAAAAAATCTTTCAAGTACTTTTTTTACAATTAAAGCTGAAAAGTGTTCCGATTCACCCCATTTTACGGTACTTGAAATATATTATAGGGAAAGTGTTACTATCATCTTCAACTGGAATGTCCAACAAAAATTGAGCAAATCTCAGATTGAAAGACTTGGGTGTGAAAAGCATAAAAAATCAAAAAATAAAAATAAATCGGTTTTAATGCGTTTATTGAAGTTATCATTATTATTATTATTATTATTATTATTATTATTATTGCTTGAGATGTAAATTTTATTCACTATGTCTCTTTCTGAATTTTTCGCTGTGCCCAAACACGTTTCTAAAAATTGAAATAAATGTTGTACAGTAAACTCTCGAATATCCACGGGGCAGATTATCCACGAGAGTTTCGGGAAAGAAACAACCACAATTAACTGATTTTTTCTTAACAGCACGAATTTAAGTTTGTTTCTTCTTAACATTTCTTAGCCAAGAGTGCGGTGTACTTCATCCAATAAATCATTTCACCTGGGCATTGTCGTAAGTACCACTTCTTTATAGATTTTATATGCTTGAGAACCTCAAATACAGAATTTTTTTATGCTGTACCTATCGTCACTGTTTGTACATATCACGTTTTAAGCGTAGAACAATTATTTTTAAGCAAAAGACATTTTTTATCTTCTTTACCCCTTATTTTATGCTTTTGTTTCGGATTATCCGCGATACCCGTGCCACCCAATTCCGCGGATAATCGGGAGTGTACTGTCTGTACTTGCTTTCGCTCCATTGAGTTGTTTATCCAGTCATTTGAATTCTTAGATTTCACCAAATACAAAAAAAATGCTGTTTCTTTCACTTTAATTCAAAGCTGAGAAACCAAAAGGCAATTTTGAGTTTCTTCAGAAAATATTACACATAACGACTCATTATCTTTCTAATACTTCAGCACTGTCTAAAGTCTCCCTTATTTAAAATTGTATGCCTACCAGCAGGGGAAAACCATCCTTTTAAGCAATACCTTAGAGTTCAAAAATTATTTTGAAGAAAAAGGAATTAAAGGACAGCTTTAAATGTAAGGTATAATTTTTATGAAAATTAGCATGTTGTTAGGAATTAATTTTGATTATGCTACTGAATTAAATGAAACTTGAGGGGAAAAAATGAAACGCTGAATTTTGTTGAAAGTTAAAAGTTTTTAGTTTCTGCAGGATTATTAACAGTTAATTATCATAAATTAACAGTTAATCATCATAAATTAACAGATAATCATCATAAACTAACAGTTAATCATCATAAACTAGCAGTTAACTATCATAACTTTTAAAAAGTTACTCTGAAAGAGATGAACTGCTCCACTCCAAAGATAACAACAAAATATGAAACTTTTATATTTGCATTAACTAGTTGATAAAATACATGGTTTCAAGACAGCAACATTTAGGATTCGTGCAGATGATGTTCAATTAGACCAAATTTAATTACATGTAAGATCTAAAATAAAAAAATAGGCAAAAATATTTCAGATACTTTTATCTATGCATAAAATTGATCAGTACTCCAAGTATTACAAAAATTGTATTGATTGCCACCACTATTTTCGCATTTTTGCCCATTTCACATAAAATGACAATTTCTAAACTTCCCAAAAGAAGTTACATATGACTAAATGCAACTAGATTGGAAAATGGTTTTATTAAATATGAATTTTTAAAATGGAACCCAGATGATATTGCTCTCCCTTTTACCACTGAAGTCTCCGCACCTGACAAGCAGTCGTATGAGCTAAGTTTTGTACAAATACTTTTTCACAATATTCTTTTTCTGGTGCAATTTATAATAAATAATTGTCGTAGGTATGTGGCCTTATAAGTGAAAAAAAAGGAAGAGTGTTCAGTACAAGTCTTAGCAGTTACGCTTTAGTCGGTTGGAAAATGTAGTGCCATTATGACATGGTTAATGCCTTTTTTAGAAAAGTCACAGGTAAAGAAAAAAAGGTGAAATGTATACCAATAAATCAAATTAAAGTGCAAGCAATTTAAGTTCAAAACAATAAGTGACTTTTTCAGTCAAAACTAAAACTATCCTTTCAAAGATATTTCATTTAATCCCTTGCCATACAAATTAAATGGAACTTGATGCGAAGAAAGAATAACATTTTATTTAGCTCAACTAAACAGTTACATAAACGCTGAGAAATAATCCATCTTATTTTCAGATTTTGATTAATCAGTTTGCAAAAGTGCTTGACGAGTCAGGCTCGTCAAAGTCTACAGTGGCCCATAAAAGGAATGCTGAGTCAGACTCTCAGCATTGTATATCAAGTAGTCAAGTGGTAAACTAAGTACTCGATTTTTACATTCATTTTCTCTGTTTACTTGTAAATAAGAGCATTTTACGCATATTTTTCAACACCAAAATTTTATTTTAAGAAAATAAACAGCGTTTTTCTCCCAATATTACTTTTTGTTCCTTTAAGTTCAGTATGAAAAAAATGATTGTCATGTTTTTCACTACAGTTTAATGCATTTTGTAAAACTTTCTAAGCGCTGAAAAACTTGTTTTGTTTATAATGTCCTTTGTCATAAACATATGCATTTTCGAGTATCAAAAATGAACGGACTTTATGCTACTAACCTCTCATAAGTTATTTAAAAGCAACCAAAAGCTTCAACACATCAAAACTATTTTTCAATCCCAACTGCCATTTATAAATTCTCGGAAAAAAGACTCTTACCACTTTGCCCTGATTTATCGTAACAATCAGAAGAAGAGGACTTTAAGGCTTCTTTAATGTTTAATGTTTTCAACTTCTCATAGACCAAGGTATTCCGATTTCATTCAAGAGAAGAATAACTTCACTTCTCTGAAGATCGAACTGAATAATCAAGAAGCAAGAGCCAAGACATATTTATATTTTCGAACAGTTCTTCATTAAGTACGCAGGTGGTTCTGAATGATCTCTTTCGGAAATTAAAGTTATTCCTAAGGCAGATGTGCTGTTTTTTCTGCTTTGTAAGATATATCGGCTGCTGTAAATATTTTTACGTTCATGTTCTTCTTCTTCACGTAATTCTTAAATCTTAGAAAGGTTGTTAAAAGATTTAGAAAAAGAATGAACGAAAGAAGATATTTTTGTTTTTTAGAAAGCAGAAATCATCAATATTCATTTGGAGTTTTCTTTCAAGAAATATTTATTGATTGAGCAGAAATATTTCCACATATGGTATTAAATATGTATGTTAGATTTCAAATAAGGAAAAGTTTTTTTTTGTCAGTGAAGGAAAATAAAGCAAGTAATGACATTTTTGGGAAAAAAATAGATTACTCCTCATATATATTCTTGAAAAATACCGAAAAATGGTTTTGCAATATAACAGGCAAATAAATATACTATCTATTATTGCAATCATTAAACATGTACTGCATAAAAAAATACCATTTATAGAGACAACTGTCTTTATTTTTAGCATTTTACTTGCGATGATGAGAAATTTTCAAAATATTGTGCTCTTTTAGTGTGAAGTAGTAAAAAACTAAAAAATGGATGTTTCTGTAGGTTCACTTGGGGATTAAAAAAACATACGGCAAATGAAAATAAACTCTATTACCACATATGTGATAATTTTTGAAGCTTAAATGTTGGTGGGTAAATGCAAGGTAAAATATAGAAGAGATTCCGAGAGTTTTGCATGTTTCCAAGCACGGTTATATGTATAGCACACGTTTATAAACGTCAACATTGCTTGAAGAGGATACTGTGAAAAAGCTGTTTCTTGAAGCTTAATGATATTACACTTTTCTCTAACTTAGCAGCTCTACGAGTGCGAAGTAACTGGTTTCAACTAATTTTACTTGTCACATGGAAGAAGATTACTTAAAACAGTTATTTATCAGTTTCGGGCCTTGAACCCTAGGAGTCAGCTACCACACTGTGCTGTTGGTGCAGTTCCAGGGCTAGAAAGGGTTGAAGAAATGTACCGATGGACGGTCCCCAAGAGAAACAAGGCAGCACGACAAGTGTTTTTCAAACAAGTGCACTGCAAAAAATGAGCTGTTGTTTTTACAGTATAATACTGGCAGCCGAGGTTCCAATTTAAAACTGTAAAATGCACAGTAATAAACTGTAGAACTAGCAATTTTACAGTTTCTTACAATAAAGTTAGCATTTTTAGTTTATTGCCAAAAAATTTAACTGTATTATAATATAAAAACAATAGTAAATAACTGGAAGCAGAGGTTCCAGTTTAAAACTGTAAAATGCACGGTAATAAACTGTTAAATTATTAGCAATTTTACAGTTTAGTGCTGTAAACGCAGAAATTTCGCAGTTCATTACTGTAAAATTAGCAACTTTTACAGTTTATTACTGTAAAATTAGCTGCATTATACTGTAAAAACAATATTCATTTTTTATAGTGTGTGAGCAGGGCTCTTCTCTTTAATCAACCTGACTAACAAGGCACTCTCAGGTCTTTTCAACAATTGTATGGACTTATTCCTGATAACGTATTCAAAATTGTCCTTTTTTTTCACTCTTTTCTTTTCTTTTTTTTTTTTATTTACTTTCCAGACAAAAGTAATAAAGAAAAATCATTTCTAGAACTAATTAAAATAACGTGAATGGTAAGCACTAGTAAATGAACAAGACAACAATGACTTTTAGAATTGGAATAATGGGACCTCGGTAAGTTGACAACCACCTTAACTCGACTTACTTTCGGGTCCCCTTGAGGTATCAAGTTTCCGAGGCTCCGCCATATTTCTTTATTCGCTGGAATACAAGGAAACTAAAAAAATCTTCTTGAAACAAATTTTTAACGATCTCTATAACATATGTAATGCTTGTAAATGTAGTAAAATGGCTGGAAAAAAACGGCAGTTTTTTCTTGTTTAAAATTTTTTCCTATCTTCTTAGTCCTTCAGGAGCTGACAACTGAAAATGTTCTAAGCTATTGTTCGTATCCCAGCGTGTGATTCTCGTCCCAGTTGTTGGTGCCTGCTACTACAGCTTTTCGCGACTATCGACAGATTTTTCATGTCCTTCTACGCAATAAAGCAATTAGCTAATCGTTCTTCTCTGATTAAAAGTACTTTTGATCGTGGGGCTGAATGATAATCAATCAGTAAGAGATTGGTAACACGAAATAGTGTTAAATAAATCATAGAGTACCGATAATGTTCGTCAGAAATTTGCTACAGAGATTTCGTCGGCGTTGCAGTTGACCGGATTACAGATCATGTCAATAGCATTAAAACTATACTAGTCTGCAGCGTTTCTTAGCAATGGTGAAATGAGCTAAGCATAAGCGAAGGATTTAGCTCCATGTGCAATGTGGGAATTTTGCGTATAACTAGGCATTTCAATTTAAAAAATATAATTTGTTAGTTAAACCCACGCATACATAGCTTTTTTTTTTTTTTCTTTTCTCATAATTTTTATGAAGAACATTTTCACTTTTACAAGCAGCGCAGCACGGGAGTTGGACATTCATTTAGAATCGCGTTAACCAATGAGAGCTCCCAGACAGTTGGCGATCTCTCTAGGCGTGGCATTTTAACTGTTAACAAATTTTTCTAGGTTTTTCTTGCGAGCCGTGGTGTTATTGTCAAGAAACATTGCAAACAGGGAAACAAGTATAGTTGAAATACTGAAAGACGAACAAAACCTTCAAGTCTCATGTTCTTTAGATTTCTTCTAATTACTCTTCTGTGAAATGCTGACTGACAAATGTTTTTGCAAGTGGTGATTCTCAAAAATGAGTTAAAATGGAGGACGGTAAGGAGCGAAAGTAGGAATCGGTGCAGGAGTTCCTTGAGGAGGCTTTTTCTTTTTTCTTCTTCTACTTCCTCCGCGGGTTGCGTCCTGCACAACGTCCTTGAAGAATTTCTCGAAAGTGTGTCCTAGTGCTGTTAAGCCAACAAAAATCACAAACGGCGGAGAAAAAAGTCCAGTGAGGGCTGCATTGACAGCCGTTGAAGCCTGACGAGAAGATGGCGACATCGCGTGGCTCGTGTCCAATCGTCTGTTTGCTGCTTGATTACTTGGTGGTTTCGCAGGTAAGACCACGGATTCATGACTATGGAGTGGTGGCAAAGCTTTACTGGCAATGAACAGGGTAAAAAGCATGCAAAGTCTGAGTCCATACATCGCCAGGAAACTGAAAATGAAACAAATGTGTGAGCATGAATAAATAGGAAATATACGTGATAGATGCAAGATTATAAAACAACTTAATAATGCACAAATAAACAGGAAAACTGCATACACGAGTTTCAGTATTACAAGGAACGCCTTTTTCAATGCAAGTGATTTGAGCTTATATGTAGATGAAAAGACATTGAACCAATCTAACAAAACCTCCCCCCAAACCCCATCAAGAGGTTGGGGGGTGAAGAAGAAAATAGCATTAGAATATAAATATGATAAATTTCTGAATTTATTGTTTTGTGCTGAAAATTTCAATTTCCTGAAAATTTGAAGAATTCAACTTCACAATTTTTCCGGAACGGAAATAAACTCCTTCGGGAAAAAAAAAAAAAAAAAAAACTTTTTTTTTTCAGAAATTTTCCTGTTTTTTTCCTATCGTTTTCATCTCTAATTCAAACTGAATCTTAAAAATAGAGCACTTTTTGTAATCATTATTTTTTAACACAAGTACTAACACTAAAAAGATTATTTGAAGAATAATTAATGCATTGACTTTCTGATTTTCTAGAATTAGAACAATCTCAAAACAGTTCTGTCGCAATGATAAAGTTGTCAAACGCTGCTCTAAACCATGAAACAATGGAACTCCAAGTATTATTGCTTTAAATAAGAAGCTCGTTCAAAACAATTATTTCAGAAATCTTCGTCTCTGCAATGTTTCGAGGTACCAATTAAGATTCTGTGACATTAATTATTTCAAAACTTTGGCTACAAATTATTGCATATTATATTTTGTTTCTGTTCAAATTATTATTTCAAAGCAAAACCTTTTTATGTAGCAAGAAAATTTAACTTTTGTGAAAATAATATGAAATCATTTTTTTAAGTATTTTGTAGGAGTTATGTTTTATTAAAATTCGTCTATCAATATTTTAATATTGTGACATTGATTTTTAAAAAAACATCGATGTTTCAAAATAACATCGTTGGTATCAATGCACATCGACCAAAAAACATCGATGTTTTGAAACGTCAATGTTCTGAAGCATCGAATTTTTGAATACTTATATGTTGTGAACATGAACAAATTCTTACACTCGACCTGAATTTGCAGCCTGTATTTATTAATTTATAACTAAGATTCTTGAACTGTCAAACCAATTATTATTACTGTTGCTGTCATCATCAACAGATTATGAAAATAACAATAGCAATTACTTTTATTATAATCATCATCATCCTCGTCATTATTATACAACGGAAACACAAACAAATCTTAATTTTCTTTTAAGTTGAATCACAATACATGAAGTAGTCAAAAAATATGTGTAACAAACTATTGAAAAAATCTGGTATGGACCCCACACTACTCCCTTTTACGTGTAAATTTCTTAGTAGTTGCCTTAAGTGTTAAAAAAAGTGCTTGGAGTGAGCAAGGTAACGATTCAAATATTTACTCCCCTAATCTGCCATGAAACAATGCAAAAAATGTTTTACAATGGTTAATTTTCTAAATATTGCTGATTTTAATATCACTCAGTGATTTTTTTGCAAAATATCGCCAATAGCGCCAAGTTGAACCCAAAATCAAAAAATATTTTTTTTCGCCAAATTTGTCGCCAACTTGGTGATATGTCGCCAAGTTGGCGTCAAACACTTGACGACCGAAAGCTTGGCGACATATCGCCAAGTGGTCGCGCCAATTCATATCACTTGAGTCTACATTGAAATTAACACTGATTTTCCCCAAAAAAGGGGTAAAACACCCCCTTGGGAACATTCGAATGCAACCACAAGAAGAGGTGCACAACTAGACCATCCTCAGAGCCTACATACCAAACTAGAAGCTTTACGGCATATAGTTTTTGAGTTATGCGACATACATACATACATACGCACATACGTATATACAGACGTCACGAGAAAACTCGTCGTAATTAACTCGGGGGTGGTTGAAAAGGATTTTTCGGCTGCTTATATGTTGGTAGGTACATATGCACGTGCTGACAGGTCGAAAAAACTACTGAACATTCATTCGGGGGTGAGAAAAATCAAAATTTAGACTCAAATTTGAGTGATTTGTTTTTCACGATTACAATACTTCCTTTACTACGTAAAAGGAAGTAAAAACAGTAATAGAAATTTCAAAACAGATAAATGAAAATAAAACACAGCTTTTATATTTAGTTCATTCAAATATCTTTGATACACGCAATTCCAATGTTTAGTACTCTTTAAAATACGATAACCGATAATTACCATACCTGAGCGTTTAAAGTTAAATAATATTCCAAAAATATATTTTTAAACAGTAGAAAAAACACCCAATCGACCAATCCCTTAGTTTGCTTTCTGTGCTTATGAATACAAATACAAATACAATACAAATGTGACGACCAACAACAAGCTCTGGGCCCAGTTAGGTTGGTCCCGGTCAAATGATAGTCCCAAATAAAGATCAATGGCCCTTTTAAAGGTATCCACGTCCTTGCTCATTGACCCTGAGGCAAAACCAACACGTAAAATTGAATTACGAAAAGGTTGCTTCAAATATAAAATGTGTAGTTGTTGTTACAGATACTATTAGGGTATCCGAGCCAGAGTAGATGTATTTACCCGATTTATGGCAGAATAGATGCGGCTTCCGTTTTTGCGAGAACCATTAATTTGGAAGTTCGATTTAGCTAAACACACATTACATGAGACCCGTTTATAGGGCAGGCAGCGGTTCACAACGCACTCATTCACACAGAGAAAGGACCAGAACACAAGAGAGAAAAAGTACATCCATGTCCGAGCCGGTATTTGAACCCGGGACTAAGCCATCCAAGACTTCTCTGATCACTAGATAAGGCGGCCGGACATGAAAACGTGATTTGGAAAAAAATAAGACAAGAACAATTTAGAAGTGACGTACTTTACAAACACATCATTAAAAAAAAAAAATGAAGACGAAATATACATTTACTTTAAGACAGCTGGACCATTTTACTTAAAGTAGAACCATGTGCGTGCGAAAGTTTGAGGATGGTCAAAGTGTGACAAGTACGGCTGCGCAGTTCGGCATTGCTCATAACATCGTTTTCTTGATTTTGGAGAACATTTCTTACTGTAAAAACAGGCATCCGATGTTTCGCAAACGCTTTAACAACAAGCACCACTACAGCGGACTGCCAATATCTCGCCCTGCATGCAACAGGAATTGGCAGCAGACACTGGGAGACATAGTAAAACACGTACAGCGGGCTATTGAACGACTGATATCACGTCTTACCCCGACCAAGAGGAATCATGGAGCTACGAGTAAAAGGAATCATTGCTGTGGTCTGTTTGCCTACGAGCTCTACAAGGTGTACTGTCCGTCCTTCAAAACCGCGCATGGCACTCTGGAACCATTCTACTCAAAAAGGGTTGATGGGTTGTGAATAGGAACTTTCCGAAGTTTTCAATTTAAAACTTGCATTTCTGAAATCTTGACACATTCAAATAAACGATGTATTTTAAATTAGCATCGTTCTACGCTATTTGATACGACTCAAAATGCTTCTTATTCTTTTTCCCTTTCTTGTTATCTTACCTATCACCCCTATTTTTGTAAGATCAGAGAAGACCTGACGCATGTGTAAATATGTGGAAGGTTTTAGATAAGAAAATCAGACAGTACATTTAACGTCTGCTCACCGGAGAAGACGTTTCACGTGGGACCGGACACTCCAAAATTGGGAGATAATTTACAGGTCTGGTACTTTTCCAGATGGAGTTAAATTTAGTCTAGATAGCTATTCTGAAGTCTACACATCTGGACACAGCAGCAAATACGCAATAGGGTGATTATCAGGAAAAGTACCAATTTGACCATGGAAATTTTCAATTTTTAAAGATACTCAGAAAATAAAATTAATAGGGTATTTCAAATACACATTAGTACTAACAATTTTTTTTTAAATTAGGGGCATGGTCAAGGTGAACATTTACCCCTATTTAAGGGTGGGTTGTCTTTGAGCGTTACCGACATGATGAGAATGCTACCGATCTGACTAATATTACAGATTCTACACACTTCTAGTGCACAAAAGTAAACACATTCACTCACTACCTTTTATGTTTAAAAAGAAAATAATTCTTACTTAGAATATAATAATACTTACACAGCCTGAACGCTTTTTTGTGTCATAAATAAAATTAGAGACCAATTAAAAGTTAGTTAAAAATTAAATTAGTGCGACAAAGTTTTTTTTTCAAACAGATAAATAGGTTAATAGTTAAAAACTCAAAATAAAATAAAATTCTTAATACAATCTTAAACAATGAACTTAATCCAAGACAGAGTTTGGCCGGGGGGGGAGGGATTTGCACTCAACTGTTCGTAAGTTTTCCATTTTAAAACTAAATTATATTTTTGGGTGCAGTAGTTACGAACGAAGGTCTGAATATTGATGTAATAGAAAAGAGGGTGAAAACGGCAATAATTTTGTTTAAAAACTCAAATTTTGTGGCAAAATTAATGTTTTTGAAGCATTTAAAAAAACAATAAATAAACTGCTCCCAATAATGAAAAATTTGGCGATGCATTTGAAATTATCTTTGTTCTTTAAAACTCAACACAAAACACAAAGAAAGAATTGCGAAAAAACATCGGTAATGCACGCATCCGTTTCGTAGCAAATATGTTCTACTTCGGCGCTGCCGACATGACCACTGCCGACATGACAAATTTCCCGCAATATGATAACTGAACATCCCTAATTAAAGATTCGAAAATAAAAACGCCTTATTATGCCCATGACGGTAGGTTTCTTTTCCATTATGCAAAAATAGATTGAAAAATTAATTTGTTTTGTGTCTTAATTTCCGCTGCCAACATGACACTTCATTTGGTAGAAACAGAAAAGTCAAGATTGAAAACATCTTACCCGTAATTCAATTAGGCGAAGTGAAGATTTTTCTATCGGAACTGAAATATCACATATTAGAGCTTCACCCAGCGTAAATTTTGGCGCCAAAAAATGTTTTGTCTAGATTTTATTATTCCGGAAGTTGGCTTCCTTGTCAAGTTATGAAAACTTGTGACAAGCAGAAATTGCTTTTTTTTATCGGTCTAAATTCATTTTATCTTTAACACAAGAGTTAATCGTCATAGATGAACATAAAACACGTTAGTTCCTTTTGTATATTTCTGCTGCGATGTTTTATAATCCACAGGATTTTTTTTGAACTTTGCGATTCGAATGTGTGACACGCTGCCGACATGACATTGAGGCAATAAAAAGAGTTCTATTGTCACAAATTAAAGAAAAACCTGAAAATTTTGTCATGGATTGTATGTGCGACGCAGTTTACCGTATGAGAAAAGAAAAATCTTTGGTTTTTATTTGGAAGTGCTCGAGAAATTCATTCGTGACTTAAATTAGCACTTTTCCTGATATTCACCCAATAACACCTCACTAGCACTATGAATCGGCATAAGAGTAATATGTTAATTGGTTATGAAGGAAGATAGCAACTGTACTATTCTATGCAAACCTTGTTTGATGACATGACATTGATAAAACTTGCAACTGTCATTTTTAAGAATTATTTTGGGAGGAGTTAGAACTTTCCCCACTTACTCTATATTCTTTACCAGTTAGATCTTAGAAAAGAACTTTGAAGCTTTTTTTTTTCGAAAACATTGTATTACTTTGCTATCACATTAAATAATACAAAACTTTTTTTTTTATTTTTATCAAAATTTTCTGTTTTATCTGATAACATGTACAACTACTTAGAATTATAAAAAAAATTAACTGAATATCTGCAATTAATACAAAAAATAGTTCATTCTATAGAAGTTCTTGAAAGACAAAATGATTTGAAACACTACCACAGCAGAATTTCCCTGAAAATACAAATATAAATGCGACCACCAGCAACAGGCTCGGGGCCCAACAGGGCTGGTCCTAGTCAAATTATAGACCCCAATGAAGATCAATGGCCCTCTTAAAACTTATCTACTACCTTGCACCTTACCGCCTCGTCCGGTAAACTATTCCAAGTTCCCACTATGCTAAAATAGTAATTTTTCCGAATTTCTAGGTTAGCCTGAGATTTAAACAGCTTATAACAATGACTCCTTGTCCTGTTTTCCGTGAAAAAATTTAACCCCATAACATCTTTCATTTTGATAAATTTAAACAACTGAATCATGTCCCCTCTGATTCTCCTTTGCTCAAGACTATACATGTTAAGCATTCTTAGTTTGGAATCATAGTCTAATATAGAAAATCCGTTCACTAACCTTGGAGCCCTCCTTTGTACCCTTTCCAATAAATTAATATCTTTCTTAAGATGTGGAGACCAAAACTGGCCAACATGCTCCAAATGAGGTCTTAAATAAATATAGAATAGTCTTAGAATAAATTATAATACGATCTATTACTTTTAAGTAAACATTATTTTCTGAAAAAGTACTATGCACATGCCATGTAAAGTAACATGCCTTTAAATACTTGGATACTAAAGCTTTATCTGAAATTATTCAATAGCTGTGTGTGGGATTGGTCCTTGGCTCAATCACGCTCTGTGCGCTGTAAAATGATTGTTTTTCCCTTTAGATAAATAAGAAAAAAAAAGTATGAATGTAAACAGTTAAAAAGTAACATCTGTCTCAAGGTTTAATCTGAAATTGTGGTGCTAATTTTAGTCTAATTTAAGCATAGAGAGGTTTCTGAAACTCTGGCAATCTCTATTATTCCATTAAAGTCATCAGATATGCTTCCAAAACTAATTATGTCAAATAAATTATTGGAAATGATTTAAACACCCGTCGAATTGAACATCTTAAATCCAGGGCTATATTGATTGCATCGAATATCTTGTGGTTAAAATGACATCATGGGGCCATGGAAGTAGCCGTCATTCGCGTTAAGGAGGGGCGAGCAGAGGAGCAACAACAGGGTGTGCGGGGGATAACATCACCCACCCCGGAACAATTAAAATTTTATGTTAAACATTCGTAAGTCATAATTTATTAAAGCGTAATTACAAAATGAAAAAAAAAAAACAATTGAAACAAAAGGGATTTGAGGGTAAGTACTTAACCCTTAAAAGTATGCATAAAAAATCGGCGAAAGACCATAAAAAATCTATAAAATTCAATCGGAAAGCTTAAGGAGAACAGAGGGAAAGAAAGTACAGACATCCTCGCTTTAATGGTAGGCCATAATGCTCTAGTATACACGCTCGAAGAGATGGTTGCACTGATGATTATGGTTATTTTTGAATGTTTATTGAACGGCAACAAATGCATTGAACTTGAATAAATATTTTTCTTAAATTTAATCTATATTATTTGTGGATCCTGAATAAAGGATTTATCAGCAACAACAAATATTATTGTGCATGAAAAGAAAAGACATGCCATGCAAGTAATCCCTAACATATATTTTGCAATGAAAATTAACATGACACTGAGTCTTATTTTATAGGAAACACGGTAGCAAGTATGTATTTTTTAAAACAGTTATCGTTATCGAAAAAATAAGACGATGATTTACGCATATACAATGTCACTTACCTATATTACAGTTGTGGTATGCATTTCGATACCTATCGTATACATTTTCGGAAAAATAAGAGGATGAGTTATGCAAAATACAATTTCACTTACCTATATTACAGCTATGGTATGCCTTTCGTTTACTATCATTCACCAGCCTGGCCTTGACAGAACTAAGTGATGACGGAATACATGAAAACCGACTGACCTGGACGAAAAGTTAGCGACCTGAAACTCCCGCGGGAAATAGTGTGAGTGAAATCTGGGACGATGAACATCCTTTTCAATCTCACTCACTCTACTGACCTTTAGACGATGCGGTTGGATTTTTATTTTGTCTCTTGGTCGTGAGCAATTAACAAAGTCGTGAAGGCAGAAAATTTGGAGCAGTAATAAGAAAAAGCGTTTAATAATACATTTTCCAAGAGATTGGTTACAAATCATTTACACAATTCAAATAACTTCGCCGTCTTCAAACGTGCATGACAATCTTCAATTTTGCAATTGAATCGCATCACAGATAATTAGCACGAAGCACCAGCTTTTCAAATAAGTTTTTTACCATTTCTTTTCAAACGCAAATATTTTTAAAGCTCAATGGAAACTTTCGGGAAAACATTTTTAAAGAAATACTTTGTAGAAACAGAAAAAAAATATCATTTTTTATTTTATTGAAATGAAGCATATTTTTTTAAATCATTAAATATTTTTAGGTACTACCAATTTTCGCGGAAGGGGTAAAGATTTATCTAAATACTTTTAAAGGAACAAACTATCCCTCTTTTTAAAAAACAAAAATACCTCGCTTCCTTCCTATAATAACACTAAAGTCGGTGCACAGTAGAGTACATATCTAGTCAGTTGGGATTCGTGTGGGTTGGGATGTACCCCATAAACTTAGGTGCACCCCCCCCCCCCAAGCCGCAAAATTTGTAATTGTGCCCCCACCCCCCAATAAATATAAAAATATTTTTCTCGTGTAACTCATAGTGCTATTTTTCTGAATCGTGAGACAACCAACCTCTTGCGCCTACTCCCCCTCCCCCCACGCCACGGGGGCTACAGGGTAGCTATGTACGCCACTGCTGGTGGATTATAAAGAAAAATTTGAAGTTTTATTTTCATTTTATGTTCCTTGTTTCACCTGCATTTCTATCAGATGATAGAAATTTCTAAACTGCTGTAGAGTAGTCTCTGATTCATCAAATTACGCATTGTTATTAGTAGTTTATACACAGTCCAGTCACATTAATATGTGACCACCATGTACTTTTGACGTCGACGTCCAATAACCATAATCACAGAAGGCACTTGGTACCACAGTGCAGTTGAGGGTATATAAAGGGTGTGTGAAGTGAGGGCTTTTGCAAACGTTTCTATCGTTGGTGTTATGCAAAAGCAAAGCGATTTATCCGACGTACAAAAGGGCATGATCACTGGCCTTCGGGTCGAGGGAGAAAGCATTTCCAAAATGGTTGAGTTTTTGTGCTGTTCGCTTGCCGTCGTGGTAAAAGCGTACCGCGCATGGCAAAATGGGACTGTTCAAAATCAGCGGCGTGGGAAATGTGGTGCACCAGAAGCCTTAGATGATAGAGGCGAACGACGGCAGCGGAGATGCGTTCGGGTTAATGGAAGGGCTAGCGTTGAGCAACTGACCCCCCAAATAAACCAAAAGGTTAACAACATCGTTTTTCACACTACTGTTTAGCTGACGTTGCTGCGTCTGAGCTCTCAAAGCAGAAACCTGGTTCATGCACCTATATGCTGTCTGCTGTCCATCCTCCATCGACGAAGAACCCTGGAATTTGCACGCCAGTACCGCAACTGGACGTCCATTGAGTGGCGGCAGGTAGCATTTACTGATGACTCACGTTTTATGCTCCATCGGACAGGCGGTGTTGGCATAGAAGGCGTGAAACCTCTGGAAGCAAACACCCTGCAACCATTGCCGGAACGGTCCAAACTGGGGGCAGGAGCATTATGGTCTGAGGAATGTTTTCCTATGGTTCTATGGGTTCACTCATCATTGTGAAAGGCACGATGGATCAATGCAAGTACGCATCTGCCCTTGCGGTCCATGTCCAACCCCTATATGAAAATTCTTTTTCCTCAGGATGATGATGGTATCTACCAGCAGGACAATGCGAAGTGCCATACAGCTGCCAGTGAACATGCGTGGCTCGATGGGCACCAGGATGAGTTTACCGTTCTCCCCTGGTCAGCAAACTTACCTGACTTAAGCCAAATCAAGAATCTGTGGGACCATCTCGATTGGGCTGCTCGCGCCATTTATCCTCAGCCGTGTAATCTAGCGCAGCTGGCCATGGCATTGGAGTCGGCATGGTTCAACATCCAGGTGAACACCTTCAAGTACCTAATTGACCCTCTTCCTGCACGTCTCGCAGCAGGCCATTCTGAGAAAGGTGGTTATTCTGATTTCTTTTGACAGGTGGTCACATTAATGTGACTGGACTGTGTAGTTTGAGATGAAGCTTTGTTTTTCACAGAAGCTTATTATAATAAAGTGCTACAAGCATTTTTGTGCCTAGCACTGTATTCTTGGCACAGGGAGAGAATTAGTTAATTTAAAAGGTGATGTTTTTTTTTTTTTTTTTTTTTTTTTTTTTTTTTTTTTTTTTTTTTAATGTTATTTCTTTATGAAGAAACTTCAATCCAAACTAGCAGAATGACAATAAGGGTGGGGAACAAAAATTAGCTAAGGTAGTAAGCAACTTCTTTTTGCTATTTCGAAAAATTCAGTGTTACATTTTAAAAATATTTCGGTAAATTATTGGAGCTAGATTTGTGGTCTTAACCCTGTTTCGAGGAGCTCAATAGAAAAACTTAATGTTACCATAAACAAGGGTTACTTGGACCCTAGGGGGTTACTTGAGCCCATTAGAGAAAATGATAAAATCTGGGTTTGATACTTATTAGTTGACCAAACCCAGATTTTATCATTTTACTGTTGCGCTCAAGTAACCCTTGTTTACGGTAACTGCTAGGGGTGAAAAACATAAAAGAAAAATGCCGATAGTTTTCTAAATAAATTTTCAAAAAATAGCTTGTAGACAAAATAGATGTCTTATTGAGCTTTAAAAAAAAATCTTGGCTCTCCACTTTAGTAAAATTAAATGAAAATACATGCAAGTCTCATTGACTACGATCAGTAGCGTTGCTAGGGGGCCCAGCGTCCGTGGCGAACTTGAAAAATTGCGCCCCCCTAGAGGTCGCTCTGATTCCCAAAATGTCCTTAATCTAAAAATTTTGATTTATTTATTCGAAAAAATTGCAGACAATGTTGCAACCTTTCTTTTCTTTTTTCTTTCTTTCAGCATTTTTAACGATGCTCAGTGCTCCCCTCATGTATGTGTGCATGATATGTCTGCTTGTGCGTATTATTTGGTAAAATTAAAGTTTTATTTTCTTTCAAGTTTTTTTGTTCAATTTGAGAATTTTTGTCTTTCTAACAATTTTAGTTCGGGGCTTTACTACCTTTCAAATCATTTCATATACATTCAAAAAACAAATAATTCTTGCATTGCAATTCGTTATTGAACATAGTGTTTTTTTTTCTCCACACAACAGCTTTTATTTTAAATAGAATGTGTTTTAAAACACTAAAGAACACATAAAATAAACATAATTTGTGCATTCTAGATAAAAAACAAAGCATTGATTCTATTGTAATTAGGAAATCAAAGAACATATAAAAACATAATTTGAAAGTTTCTTCATAAATACGACTTCTTGCATACGTGCAAAAATTAAAGTTCGCTCTTTTAGGCCTCCAATTATTTTTTATGAATAAATACTTTTAATTCTAATTATTTAAAATGTTCCAGAGACCCTCCATTATTTAATACTAATAGTATCTATGAGGGGAGTTAGGAGAGGCAATTGCCCTCCCTGGCTTTAAGAAAGTACCAGATATATTTTCTTGATTTTTTCTTTAATTTTAAATACAGCGTATACAAACATGGGCCAACAATAGGTAAGCTGTTGGCCTGGTACCAGATGGTGCTCGAACAGAGAAAGATAAGGGAAAAAAAACTGACTATATTTGTGTATCGTTTTAAGGAAGTTTTCTCGCTTCCCTGAAGTACGCGCATCTTCCCTCAACATTCACTTGGCGATTTGCTTGTTCATTAATACATGAGAAGCAATAGCTATTTTTATTAGGTTGGTGCGTATGAAATGTCGGATTCTTAAGTGATTGTATAAAATTGCATATCTTTCTTCAAAAGCTGTTTATTCAATCAAAGTATGCTCCATTCGCTTCAATACACTTCTCCCAACGAGATTTTAAAGCGTAGATGCCTGTCTTAAAAAAATTTTGGTCTTTAGAATTAATAAACTCTGATATCGAGTTTTTTAGACTGTCTTCATTTTCATAGTGTTTGCCCCTTAAAAACAGCTCTAAATGCTTGAAAAAATGAAAATCGGTCGGCGAGAGATCCGGTGAATATGGTGGATGCTGCAAAACTTCATATTCCAGTTCATTCAGTTTCGCAATTGTTTTGTGTGTCGGCAGAATTCATATCGGCAATAAACTCAAAAGAAATAACAAAAGGGAAGACCTTCGAGAAAACCTATTTTGCTGAAATGAGTCTCTGGCAATGGACTATGATTGAGGTTATGCCAAAGACAAAAGTATAACGAAAACAGGGAGACAAACGTCCGCATGTAAAGAGAATCCGACATTTCATACGCACCAACCTAATATTTATTCTACAATAGAAAGAGCACAAAACATATTGCACTGGCGTGGTTACAAATCGAGCTTAATCCCTCTCAATAATACTACAAGAAGTTCTGTCAAGAACTAAACGAGCCTACTTTCCCGTACATCGACATCGGCATTCTAGCATCTGATCATTATTCTCTTGATCATCTGAGACTAAACATTATGTCAAACATACCTTTTTAGCACTTAAAGCTGATTTCTAAAAGCAAAATATACCCCTCTCACCAGATGAAATAGAGACATAAAAAGTAAATAAATGAATAAATGAAGTTTTGTCGCACCTTTTAAAGAATGTAACTGTTACAGTTCTTCCGTAGAAAAATTCCTCAATCGTTTTCAAAAAAAAAAAAAAAAAATTAAAAGTACAAAGTACATCAAAACACATTTTATCAAAGAAAGGGAAAAAAACTCGTCCGTCGATAAAATGTCTCGATTTTCACTTTTAAACCGTTACCAGTTGTTAAATATAAATAAAGAATAAAATGCTCTCGTGAATGAAACACTTTTGTTACAAAAAAAAATCGTCTGCCAAAAAAAAAAAATAGTAATAAATAAAATAACACAAATGAATAAATAAACAAAATATCGTCTGCACAGTCAGTCATTTTTTTCTGAGTCTGCATTTCCGCCATGTTTGTGGAGTCGGAGTCGGAATCAGAGTCCTCACAGAAGATTATTCAGAAAAGTACTTTACAAACATTATTTATCAAAACCATTTTTTTACAAAGTTAGTTTGAAGGAAATCCGACTTTAAGTTCCAGGATCAACATTCAACTTAAATTCCCCGTAGGCGCTAATGTTAAATTTTTTTCTGAACGGTTCAATATTGAACGAAAAATGGTTCAAACCAAAAAGCGAAATAAGGGAATGAACCTCTCCGAGATCTTTCAAACAGAAAAAAGTTTATTCCATTCGGATGGTTCACTCAGAAGTTATTAGGTGGGGAAAGGTTGCTTGAACGGTTCAATGTTGAACGAAAAAATGTTCAAATTGAAAATTTAAATACTGTAATGAAGTATCCTTGCTGAGATCCTTCGAACAAAAAAAAAGTTTATTTAAATCGGACTGTTCACTCAAAAATTATTAGGGGTGACAGCTTGCTTGAGCGGTTCAATGTTGAACGAAAAATTGTTCAAATCGGAAATGTAAATACGGGAATGAAGTATCCTTGATAAGATCTTTTGAACAAAAAAAAGTTTGTTGAAATCGGACTGTTCACTCAAAAGTTAGCATCGCGGGACAAGTTGTTTGAACGATTCAAAGTTGAACCAAAAATTGTTCAAATCGAAAAATCAAATATGGGAATGAGTTGTAATCGCCGAAATCTTTCCAACAAAAAAAAGTTTGTTCAAATCGGAATGTTCATTCAAAAGTTATTGGGGGGGGGGGAGGTTGCTTGAACGGTTCAATGTTGAACCAAAATTGTTCAAATCGAAAAATCAAATATGGGAATGAGTTGTAATTGCCGAGATCTATCCAACAAAAAAAAGTTTGTTCAAATCGGAATGTTCATTCAAAAGTTATTAGGGGGGAAAGGTTGCTTGAACGGTTCAATGTTGAACGAAAAATTGTTCAAATCGAAAATGTAGATACAGGAATGAAGTATCCTTGAAAAGATCTTTCGAACAAAAAAAAGTTTGTTCAAATCGGACTGTTAACTAAAAAGTTAGCATCGCGGGACAGGTTGTTTGAACGGCTCAAAGTTGAACCAAAAATTGTTCAAATCGAAAAATCAAATATGGGAATGAGCTGTACTCGCCGAGATCTTTCCAACAAAAAAAAAGTTTGTCCAAATCGGAATATTCATTCAAAAGTTATTAGGGGGGGACAGACAGACAGACCGACACACAAATTCCCCATCTCAATACCCTACTTTCAAATTTTTAATTTTTCGATATTCATTTTACCTTTTTATTTTTTTAACTTGGCGATATTTTTTGGACTTGGCGATATTTTTTTTTAACTTGGCGATATTTTTTGGACTTGGCGATATTTTTTAGATGCATTAAGCCAATTTTAATACTTTTTTCGTCTTTCTTTTATTTTTAACGGGAAAGTAGGCTAAAAACGGTAATGAGTATAAAGAACAAAGTAGTGTTATATATAGTTTAGAAGTACACTTCATTAAAGTACATATAAAATAGAAAAATTCCAAAATACGAAATCGAAACTCGCGGAAAAAAATTATTAATCTTTTTTTTGTTTGTTTGTTTGAACCTTCTATACTGAGCCATCGAAGCACAAACAGCGTTTGAAATAGTTACTCGTTCAAAATCGAGCGCCGCTGTACTCAAGTTACTCATTTTCGGAATCTTCATTTAATGTAGGCTCTTGGTATAAATTTTTTAAATTAGCGAAATTTGCAATAGTCGTTTTTTAGAACCTCCTCCTCCCGTTTGTGAGCAATACAGAAAAATTCTCTCGCTAGTTTTCGCCACAGAAAAATTGTTAAAAACAGAGGAGTTATTTTCTGCCATAATAAAATTGCATTCCAAAAATCTGTATCCGAAATGTTTTCAACAAAAGCTCGCCGATTTTTTAAATCGTAGAATGTTATTTTCGAAGTATCTCCATATATTATTTCTCTAAGCCGAATCCTATACCCGGTCGAAACTCGCTCATTTCTTTATCGAATTGCAAGAAAATTTATGATTTTGAAGCTTATCCCGCGGGCTATTGACGAAAATTAGACCCACCCTCTAAAAAGTGTCGGTTCGTTTTTTATTCGAACTTCAATTTTTGGGCACAAAATTGACTCTATCTAGCGAAATAATTGTCATATCGTCTCCATTTTGATTTCATTCGAAAGATTAAAAAAAATGCGTTCTTTAGAACGTTTCTCCGCTAGCGCCGCGTAACGAGAATCTCGAAAATCCACGTTTAAACGACTTATAAGCGATTGAAGTTTGAAAAAGTTAAATTTTTTGCTCAACTGTCAAAATCGTTACATTGTTGCTCAAATCAATTTTAAATGCGACATTTCAAGCCAAGGCTTAGCTCGGTAAACCTTAATTGTAACTTTTATTGTTTCAAAATACTATGGTAGTTTTGCGATAACGTTAGTATTTAGTTTAGTAGTAGCCTTGGGTATTTGATTTTAATATAGGGTATCACTTTTGTAGTAGTTGTAAAAGTGAACGTGTCTTTGATCTCTTTGAAAAGTTGTCAGAACGACGGCAGTAGATGGCGATATTGTGCAAATGAAGCCAATAAAAATTGTCGTATTAAATTTTAAGTTTAGGTTTTTTTTTTTTTTTTTTTTTTTTTTTTTTTTTTGCGGAATTCCGCACGGGTCATCTAGTAGTATGTAATTGATAAGTTGAAGTGATATCGTGGAAAAAAACGGCTGGAAAGAAGCGGAGAGAAAAGGTTTGTTTCTATCTCTTAAGTGGATAAGACCGGCCGATTTCAGATCAGCCTATTATACAGATTCCAGACCCCACATAACTAAATTCTATCCTGCCAGATAGATTTAAGACAGATAGATTACTAACAAACATCAGTGTATCCAACCGAAATCTACCAAAGCAAAGTTGGTACAATACAAAGCACATATTGTATGGATTGTCTTGTAGCGTGGGGGCGCAATTTGTGATGCTCGGGGTGTCTATCAAATTTTCATTTTTTAGTCTGTTTGGACTTGACCAAAAAAAAAATGTGTTTTTTCATTGGTCAAAATGCCGCCCCCTTGCTGCTGCGCCCGTGGCAAGAGCCACTCCTGCCAACCCCTAGCTACGCCACTGATTACGATCATAACTAAAAGTGCAGAAAATGCATTGAGATTAGAATGAGGTTTAGTAAACGAAATGGATTACTATTTTTCCTGTTTTTTTTTTTTTTAATATCATGAGGTAGACGTTTTTAAAAGGACATAAATTATCCATTCACGTTTCTAGATTTAAACAGGTTTAAAAACACCATGATTCTATTAGAAACATAATTTGATTTCTATATGACTTCAAAATTGCATTCACTAAACGCATGCGGCTTGGGTTGTTCTGTCAAGGCACCTTTTTGGCCATTGAATCGGCAACCTCACAGCCAGGGATTTCATAATGCCCAGAGATCTACTATAAAATATTTAATTTTCTAGCTAGGGGGCAACAAAGGGCAAAAAGCTCTAGGTTGATATCAAAGAGTACAAAGAGGCCCACGAATCATGAGAAATGACTGCTTTAGATAACTTAATTAAGTGATGTCAGCTCTGAAAGAAAAATTTTGTTCGCCAGCAGTTCCCCATCAAATGCAAGTGCAACAGCTGAGTTTGCAAATGAAAAGTAGATACAGTGGACCCCTGCTCTAGTGTTGTTGCCCTCCAGCAATCAGGAATCAACAGTGTAAATTCTCAGTGAATCTGGGTCTAGGTAAAAACTGTTTATGGTCTCACAAGCACCTTTGGGATCTCTAAATCTGTGTCCATCTTCAAATCTTAAACCTTTCAGGGAGAGGTCAAGAGTCACTCCGAAATCAATAGTCTCATTTGGACAAGGAGAGAAAGTTCTAGTTCCCAAAGCAAATGAAGCAGTTTCTCCAATTACAGGACTCCCTGGATCAAACCATTTGAGTTTTAAAGTTCCTATCGAAGTTAAGAGGAACATCGTGTCGAAGCTCCTAAGATCCAGGTATTTGCCTTATTTTTTCCCACAACAAAAGGGCTTTTTCTTAAATAAATTATTTGATTGATCTATGACCTGTATACAAATACATAACATCTACTGGAGTAGTTTTAACAGCTCTAAAGATGAGGCGAAGAGTTTGCTTGAACATCAGTTCCAAGGTCAATTTTTGCTATGACGCAGTTAGAAGAGGCTGCCATACCTCATCACAAGAAGAGTAAAGAATCCAAAAGTCAATGAAGAGAAGCCCTGCTTACACTTTGCAACGCATTTCACAGGGATGTCCTCCAATTTGTAACACGGCTTATGATTTCCTCAGTAAATAGGGTTCAAGATAACTTTCGGGAAAAGGCACTTCAAAACAAGTATAACATTCGGTTTTAAGTGCTGGTAGACCTCCATACGTTAAATCTAGTTGAAAAGGCTGATAAGTGAGAGAAAAGGTCAATGTGGCCTATTTCATCAATACTGACAAATATATTATTGAAGTTACACCATTTCTCCAAAACCATATTATTGTCAATATTTTCATATTATTGTCAATAATATTATATTAATACATTGTTAACTTTGTTACTAGACATAAAAATTAAAAAAAAGGGGGGGGGAGGTTTGGTGAGCGCTCTAATTTAGGAATGCATTTGACTGAAATAATTCTATATTAGTAGCCATTTAATTCAAGACTTTCATTCTTTGTGAAAATTAGAGGTTATCTAAAGGCACTGAGCTAAAAAGAAAAATATTGACACATGAAAAATGTTGCAACATTGTCGATGTGTACATTTATTCAAAATCAGAAAATTAATTTATTAAAAACTTTATATCAACTGTGATAATTATTATTACTATTCATAAAATTATTCATCATAGTTTCAGAGTGAAAGTATACTTTTTAAAATAATATTAGAAAATATTTTTTCCTCCGATGCATCGGCACGATTTTGCCGATTATTAATAATCGGCAAAGTGGCCGATTATGGCCGATTAATCGGTACTGCCGATTAATCGGTGCATCCCTAATAGGGAATGCAATAGTTAGAGAATGCTGAAACAAATGAGTAATGCTCCGGCAAAATGTAATGAAACGAAATACTTTAATACCAGAAAAAAAAAAAATAGTATTAGGGCTATAAAACTCTTATATTCCAAGGTTTTATTTTTTTCTTCCCATATTTATCCATTTTGAATATTTTTAAAGCTTAGCAAATATTTGCATATAACAATTATATTGAGAAATAGCATTATATATATATCTTGTATTTTCAACAATTTCAAAAACATCACTTCACTTCTTATTTGGGGGAAAAACACTCCAAAATGCTGAGAAAATAAATTTATTGAATAATATTTACAAGGTTAACAAGATTTACAACTTATCAGCACACAATTATGATAGTTCATCTTCTAGATTTCTGAACCTATAAGCAGCAATATTCCTTTCAGTGTTCATGCCCAAACAGTTATACATCTGTGCCTGAAAATAAAGTTTAAAAACTCAGAAAAAAAAATAAGAAGACAAGACATGACATTTATACACTGTAGTTGTATTTAGTTATTGTAAAATAAAAATTGCTTTCAACTTCTATTTCTTTTTCCTTTCTTTTTTTTTAAGATAAAAAAAAAGTAATGTCTATGGCTAAGCTAAAACTAAAGCAATATTATTCATCAAAATTTCATTTTTTTTAATGTGTGCATGTTTTTCAATTTCAAAAGGCAGATGCTAGTATACAAATATTATTTTAACATATAGAAGCTTACAAACCAACATTGTTTTAGAGCGATTCCATACCAAATCACCGAATGGGGGTCGCACGACCGACTCGGATTTTTTTTTAATTTGGTACACAGATTGATGGTATAGAGGTATGAAAAAGCCCAAAAGGAAAGTTACCTGCTCCACTTATTTTCTGAGATACATGCCCTCAAAGTTTGTCCGCCACGTCAAAATACTAAAAAAGTGATGTTATTTAATCATTTTTTATAAAAAATCATACTCATGCAAAATAAAAGTGTTAGATATCTATGGAAACTAGTTACTCCAGGCATTCTGAAAAAAAATACTAGAACGTTCATAATGAAAATTGCCAAGGTACAGGGCTCTTTGAAGTTGTCACTACAAAAACTTGATTTTGCAGATTTTGCTAAAATTCAGGCATTTATTACAAAAAAAGGCAAACAAAACCAAAGGTTTTCTCACTTTCTGGTAGTGTACAGGTCCTCCCTGTAAATTGCTACGCAATAAATTTTTTGGGTTTCTCACTCCTTCTTGGAAATATTTTAGCTTAAAAATAAGCCATAAGGCAAAAAATGCGTTTTTGGCCATCTTGGCAGCCATTTTTCTCAGAAAGGGGGATCAGTAGAAACTTTAATTTTTTTTTAAAACAAGCCACTGATATGTTAGCTATTCACAGGAAAAGAGTTTACTTTTGGTTATTTCTCCCATTAAGAGATATCCTGCTGACAGTATATGCATGTTTTTCGCGACGACCATATGCTTTTGTTCCCCCTCTCATGGACTTAAAATTAATTAAACCAAAAAATTATTATATATTTATTATTAGCTGTATTATCTACTCAATATGTCATGAAATTTAATTTATTAAATCATTGAACAATAAATTAGATAATTGATGAAAACAAGAAAAAGTATTTCTCTGATGCCTGAGCATTATGCATTCATAATTATAAAGCACTAAATACTTTCTAGAGAAATTAATTAACATAAATGAGCTCTAAATAGTTATATTATAAGCAATACCCAATCTTGTGATTGGGATACTCCTGTTTTTAATTGAAGAATTTCTTGAATATCACATGAATATCAGGAAAATAAATGAGGTCTTTTCGTTTGATGTAGGATACTTTATGACAAATTTCATTTGATGGCTACTAACTGAGCATGGTGATAAAGAGCTATTAATTTCAGCATCGAATTCCATTTTACCTTATTAACAGTTAAATATTTATAAAATAATTAAATAAATAATTTAATATAAAGCCATGCTTGAAGAATTAAAATTAGTGCAACTAATTTATTCCCATACTGATCTTTACAAAACTGACATGTGTTGAGCACTGATAAGAACTGACAAGAATAAGTTTACTCACTAAAATACTAGTTCACAGATACTAAAAAGCGTACATTCTATTTTCTACAAAATAATACTGCAACAAAGAACAAGGGTATAAAGGGGTAGGTACTAAAGAATTTCTTGAAAAATCACTTAAAATAAAGGAGCTTCGAATATTTATCTCATAGGCAATACCCTATCTTGTGATTGGATGTTCCTGACTGATGGCTATAAACAGGAGGATACCCTTGTTCTTTGTTGCAGTATTATTGCACAGTTTTGTTGCACCTTTTAAAGAATGTAACTGTTATAGTTCTTCAGTAGAAAAATTCCTCAATCGTTTTCAAAAAAAAAATAAATAAATAAATAAATAAAAGTACAAAGAACATCAAAACACATTTTATCAAAGAAAGGAAAAAAAAAAAGGAGAACAAAAAACTCGCCAGTTAATATAATTCAACTTCGCAGAGATGGCCTATGACTCCTCCTTTTTTCAGGATTGACCATTTTTAGGAAGGGGTGATACGCAGATGAAAATTGAGGAATGGGATTCACAATTGATGGGGGAATTTTAATGGGTAGAAATTCTACCTATTTTAAGGAATGGACTCGTTTTCTCATTTGATTGAC
This sequence comes from Uloborus plumipes, assembly GCA_038373865.1. NCBI lineage: Eukaryota > Metazoa > Arthropoda > Arachnida > Araneae > Uloboridae > Uloborus > Uloborus plumipes. The sequence continues at coordinate 6,502 of JAXGGA010012027.1, read as the reverse complement.
ACCGGCCATCTCGTCGCGGTTGAATTATAAAATGTCTCGAATTTCATTTTTAACCCGTTGCCAGTTGTTAAATATAAATAAAGAATAAAACGCCCTTGTGAATGAAAAACTTTTGTTACCAAAAAAAATCGTCTGCCAAAAAAAAATAAATAAATAAATAATAATAATAACAAATAAAATAAAACAAATGAATAAGTAAACAAAAAATCGTCTGCACAGTCAGTCACTTTTTTTTTTTTTTTGAACCTGCATTTCCACAATGTTTGTGGAGTCCTCACAGAAGATTATTCAGAAAAGTACTTTACATACATTATTTATCAAAACCATTTTCTTACAAAGTTAGTTTGAAGGAAATCCGCCTTTAAGTTCAGGATCAACATTCAACTTAAATGTTCCCGTATGCTCTAATGTTAAGTTCTTTTCTGAACGTTTCAACATTGAACAAAAAATGGTTCAAATCAAACAACGAAACATGGGAATGAGCCTCTTCGAGGTCTTTTGAACAAAAAAAAGTTTATTCAATTCGGACGGTTCACTTAAAAGTTATAAGGTGGGGAAAGGTTGCTTGAACGGTTCAATGTTGAACGAAAAAATGTTCAAATTGAAAATTTAAATACGGTAATGAAGTATCCTTGCCGATATCCTTCGAACAAAAAAAAATGTTCGTTTACATCGGACGGTTCACTCAAAAGTTATTAGGGGTGACAGTTTGTTTGAACAGTCGTCTGTTCAAATCGGAAATGTAAACACGGGAATGAAGTACTTTTGATAAAAACTTTCCAACAAAAAAAAGTCTGTTCAAATCGGACTGTTCACTAAAAAGTTAGTATTGCGGGACAGGTTATTTGAACGGTTCAAAGTTGAACCAAAAATTGTTCAAATCGAAAAATCAAACATGGGAATGAGCTGTACTCGCCGAGATTTTTCCAACAAAAAAAAGTTTGTTCAAATCGGAATGTTCATTCAAAAGTTATTAGGGGGGGACAGACAGACCGACCGACCAACCGACAGACAGACACACAAATTCCCCATCTCAATACCCTACTTTCAAATTTTTAATTTTTCGATATTTATTTCATTTTTTTTTGTTTCTTTTTGACTTTTTTTTACTTGGCGATATTTTTTTTAACCGACCGACCGACCGACCAACAGACAGACCGAACGACACACAAATTCTCCATCTCAATACCCTACTTTCCAGTTTTTAATTTTTCAATATTTCTTTTTCTTTTTTTTTCTTTTTGATTTTTTTTTTTTTTTTTTTTTTTTTTTTTTTTTTTTTTTTTTTTTTTTGTACTTGGCGATATTTTTTAGATGCATAAAGCCCCTTTTTAATACTTTTTTCGTCTTTCTTTTATTTGTAACGGAAAGTAGGCTAAAAAGCAGTTAACAAACGTGGTAACTTAGACAGTAAGATAAAGTTGTTACATTGAGAGAGAGCTACTGGTTGCTACTAAAATGTGGGTCCTGCTTAGTACACCCGAAAAGGATTTCTAGTAGGACAGACTGCACAAGATGGGATGAGAAAAAAACAAAGTTGACGAAAATTAGAAATAAAACAATTTACCTTTCTACTTGTACAGGGTTTTGAGGATCTCATATATGAAGGCAATTTTAAAGTTAATAATCATGGTCACCAGATCTTATCTTTTTGCAGTAATTTTAAAATCAATATATCCAGCAGAAAATTGTCAATTTTTAATACCTGAAAACACTTTTATATGAAGATAGGTCTGACACGAAACACTATATCAATCTAGTGTCAACCACCCCTCCATCAGTTTGCAGATGCAACTCATGAGAGTTAATTCCTAGACTGTGCTGTTTTTTTTTCCCCTCTTTGGGCTTAAGAAACGCATTACACAGCATTAAGGAAAAATAACTTTGATGAAGAAAGAAAAATTATTGGGATACAGAGACAAGAAAATGTTTCATTACCATTACAGACTATACAGATAAATTGACAGTAATTTAATGCATTGATTCAATTAATATTCATATATAATTGAGTTAGCAAACTTATATTTGGCACCTTTACATTTGCAAATGATTAAATAAATGTTTAAAATGTTAAAAGTTACAACATTACTGCATTACAAATTATCTTTTCTGAATTATATCGTTCTAAATGCAAAGAGAATGAAAGTAAAACATACAAACATACTAAATGCTTAATAAAATGATTTAAGAAATTGCAAAAATTCATATTCATTATAGCTGCTTTTATGTTTCTTTATGGATGTTTTCTTTTTTTCCTCTTCTCAAATCAAATTTTAATTGAAAACAAAATAAAGTACAAAATAATGAAGAAAGTGTGCAAAAGACACAGGACAACTATACCTGCCAATACAAAGCGAGTTTCATTTTCTCCACGGCTTTAACTTTTTTCAAATACTCTAAAGATTTCTTGTTCATTGATATGGCAAACAAAATCGCTAAAATAGATATTATAGATATTTTAATACAGTGAGAATCCATTACAACAAATATCAATAGAATCAAATATACATTTCAACAAATAAATTTTCAGTCATAACTTAATTACCACTACATTGGTTGAATTACATAACATTAATCCTGTAACAATGAGCAAAATTTGAGGTCCCTTCAGGGACGTGCCAACGTTTTGGAGAGTGGGGGGGCAAACGAAAAAAATATCAGCCAATGGAGCACAAACTTTTTTTATTCCATATTTCTTAATTTTTTAGGGAAAAATAAAATCCAGATATACCGTATTTTTCGCCGTATAAGACGCACCGGCATATAAGAGGATCCAATTTTAAAGGAGGCAAATATAGAAAAAAGGAGGCTTTTGTATTTGCCGTATAAGACGCAGGCACTACCCCCCCCCCCCTCCCGATTTTGGGGAGAAAAAGTGCGTCTTATACGGCGAAAAATACGGTATGAAAAGCCAAATACGCTTTTTCTTTCGGCGGTTCTGCAGATAAATTCCTTGCAATTGGAATCTAGATCCAATTTGGCAATACGAGATTCGTGTATGTTCAACAGAAGGAGGTGGGTCAAAAGTTTTTGTGACATATTGGATCGTAAATACGTTTTTACTCGCCGAAGTGAACTAAATGACCTTTCGGCCGATGCTACTGAAGCTGGAACGGTGCGAATAAGTTCAACTAATTTAAAAACTTCACTCAGTAGCTGTCTAACGGTACTTGATTCTGCTACCATTTTTTCGCCAATATCAAAGGAAGATAATTCTCCCTTTGTTACAGCGGGTAGCAAAATTAATTGGGCCTCTAACTTTTCGATATCGAAGTCACTTGCATGGACACCCAATTTTTCTTGTAAGTTACTTCCTCTTGCTGTACTTGTCAGCACTTCTTCTAGCTGAACAATATTCATCATTCCGGTTTGGTGGAACCCCTTTTTAATTTCTTCAATTACTATGTCCATTACTTCGAAAAAGCATTGTCGGAGTTTAACAGTTTCTCTTAAATTCGCAGCAATTGAATTGTCAGACAAGTTGGAGTGCTCTAAGCAACATGGAACCTTTCTTTCTCGCGATTTCTGTGGTAGCTCCAAACCTAACAGTTCCGCTGTTTCCTTAGTTTCTGTAAAGAGACAATCAAAATTTTCTTCTGTTCGCATATTCAAAAGCGTGTCTGACAGAAACAGACAGGGCAAAAATTCTACTGGCTACTTTTAAAGCGAACAGAGTCTTTGCTTTTTTGAGCTGTCTTTTATATCCCCTTAGAGCTGCTCTTCTTTCGTCTGAAACTGCATTTCTTTCGTCTAAAATTGCTGCTACTGTCTGCAGCACCCTCTCGTAGTTAGCAACAAAACGGTTCAATGCAGTGACGCGAATGCACCATCTTGTTGGGCAAAGGGGTATGAGGTTGGACACTTGTTTTTCTTCACTGTCCTGGTCACATGGAGGGAGAACAATGTTCAAATATGTTTGCTTTCTTTTAGCTGAAGATAGTATGATGTTCGAAACATCTTTCACCAATGCCATGACTTCACAAATTAAAGTGCAAGACCGGGCAGCTTCTTGTAGACATAAATCCAAGGAATGTTTGCTACAGTGAACAAATAATGATTTGTGTTGGACTTCCTGAATCAGTTTCTGAACACCATTTATATGGCCACTCATGATTTTAGCTCCATCAAAGAAGTGCCCTCTTACTTTCTCAAAACCAAGACCAAGTCTTATCATCACATCCTCAATTGCATGAAACAATGTACTGGCTTTTGGGTCATTTGGGGAGTACATGCCCAAAAATTCCTCCCTCACCTCAGATGTGACGGGATTCAACCGCCTGACACACAAACTGAATTGCTCGTTTCCTGCAATATCTGTCGTACCATCTGTGATTATACCCAAAAAAGTACTTTGTTTTAAATCATCTATTAACTGTCGTTGAACGCAGTGAGCCATTATTTCCAGAATTTCGTTCCCGCCTGTTGTTAAATGTTTTTGGGAATTGCGGTGCTATCGATTAAATCCGCACCAATACTTTTTCAAATGATTAATAACTAGGGGGGGGGGGGGGGCGAGAAATGAAATTTGCCCCTCTTCCTTCAAAGACTGGGGGGGGGGGCAAAGAAACCCCCTGCCCCCCCTGTTGGCACGTGCCTGGGTCCCTTGAAGTTTGTTGTAACGTGTTTGACAGTAGTTCAAGAAAAAAATTACAGAAAACTCACTCTCATTTTTCTTTTCTTTCAAAGATAAAAATCAAAAACTTGAGCAAGTGTTCCACATAAACATCTCAGATTTTTATGAAACTTTCAAAAAATTTTACTCATTGACATCTTAAATACCGATATATTTATATATTTTTTTTGATCTATCAATTATAATTGATGAAAAAATATTTTATGAAATTTTTAAAGCAAAATACAGAGTTGTATAATAGCTTATGTAAAGATAATTATATACCCTTTAATTGTGCTGATCCATCTGTAAGGATCTCAGGGTGCTAGCGGCACAGGAACTAAAGCCGCTCTGATAGAAATCTGTGAATTATGTGAACGAACTTTGGCAACAAGACTAGTGGGAGAGGTGTGTTGGGGGTGGCCCGAAAAAGAGTGTTGGCGGCTGGAGGAGAGAAATGTGTCTTGGAAAATACGTGATGTTTTAGCTTGGTTGTGTATGTTCTAAAGTTGGTGTTTTAATTAAATATTACTTTTAAATGATGGTGTGCAGTTTATGTGTTTACTGAAGACAAGAAATGTCTAAAGGAAGTTTACTCCATCCATTTTGGGGCCATGAATGGATCAGTTACTAAAATACTAGGGGGCTGTCGCCACTGCTCACTATTGCTCCCCAGCCCCAGGAAATGCCAGCAGTTCCATTAGTATTGCCGGGACCTCCGTGACTAGCGCGCGCTCTTTCCTTTCGCGCGCGTTCCTTCTTTCCGGGCCCGGAACTGAGTTTGGATGACTCACGCTAAGCGATCGAAGGGAGAGCGTTTGCTTCGTTGGCTTACAAGCAGCTAGCTGATAATTTTACTTTCAAACCGCAAATTGAATTTTCTTGACATGTTCAAATTCATGGATGTTTACTTTAGATTGTAATTAAAAGAAAAAAAAAAAACGCAGTTTTGATACATTTATTTTCTGAAAAGAGGGTAAAATTCCGAGAAAACTTCAGAATAATACTTTATAATGTAAACAGGACAAAAGTCTCATCACTCAAAAAAAAATCAATTATTACATGTTATAAATAGACATAAAACATAAGAGAATATTAAACATAGACGTAAGAAAATAAATAGACAAAGTACTTGAAATTTATTTTATTCATTTGTTATTCAAACATCAATATGCTCTTGAGCTGAGTAAATCCCATTTATAGTTACAGTTTCATTTGAAAGGCAAGTGTTCTGCTGCAATTGTTTAGCTAAAGGGTTTTAATAAACTTCATTGAAAGCGTTTAGAATTATTAACATGAAATAACCAACAATATTTGTTCAAAAAATACTATAACAGGTTTAAGAGAAGAAACCTTAGAAAATGTTATCTATATATTTAAAACTATCTATATAAACAAAATTTAGTAAAAAAGCATAAATAATATGTTTTATAAGAAGAAAAAAAAAAAAAAAGAGGCTATTTTTCATTTGAACTAGAGGCAAGAACATCATATTTACGTTTTTTTTTTCTTTTGAACTTAAGAAAAAATCATTTTTGTTAAGCGTGTAGTTGTTTAAGAATATATTTAAAAAAATATTTGCAAATTTAACACCAATGTCAAATTTTGAAAGGTGACAAACATCGCACTTACCCAGACATATACCCAATTCATCAATTTTTTTTTTTTTTTTTTTTTATTAAATCTTTTAAAACCTTTTTTGCATTGGATTCATGTAAAAACACTTCATACTCATCACTTAAAAAACAATAAACACCTCAAACAAACAAGAAAAATCTTCACTATTTCAATATCAGGATACATTAAATTCCCTCGGTCAATCATTAACAAGTATGTTTCAGTCAATTCACCAGCGATTTCAAATATGACTTCTTTGTCTGTAGTGAATAG